>PVLD010002280.1:0-43108 GCA_004027595.1 Dinomys branickii
AAAATGAATTGCTATGAAGATGATAGTCAGAAGTCAACATTTGAAGTTTACAAAAGTGATCGAACTCCTACAATTAGTGAAAGACAGAAAAGCAAACCCAAATCTTTGAAAAAAGGAAAAAGTATTGGGGAAGATGATCCTGTAAGAATGTTGCAAAATGTTGCAAAAAAATTTGGCCTCAGTAATCTGAGTAGTAGGTTAGATGGAGTCAGATTTGAAAATGAAAAGATTAATGTTATTGACAGGAAAACTAGTAATAAACTGAAACTGAGTCAGAAAAAATGTTCTTTTCTATGTGATGTGACCATGAAATCAGTGGATGGAAAGGAATTTCCTTGTCACAAATGTGTTCTTTGTGCAAGACTTGAATATTTCCATAGTATGCTGAGTAGCTCGTGGATTGAGGCATCCAGTTGTGCAGCCCTGGAAATGCCAATACAGTCTGACATACTGAAGGTTATTTTGGACTACCTCTATACTGATGAGGCCCTGGTGATAAAAGAATCTCAAAATGTGGATTTTATTTGTAGTGTTCTTGTGGTGGCTGATCAGCTTCTCATAACTCGATTGAAAGAGATTTGTGAGGGAGCATTAACTGAAAAACTTACCCTTAAGAATGCTGCAATGCTACTGGAATTTGCAGCAATGTATAATGCTGAACAGTTGAAACTGTCCTGTTTACAGTTTATAGGACTGAATATGGCAGCTTTACTTGAAGCAAGGTCTCTTGATGTTCTAAGTGATGATGTTTTGAAGGATCTTTCTGTCTTTTACCGAAAAATGATTCCAGCAATGGATAGAAGAGTCATTACACCCTATCAAGATGGACCAGATATTAGCTATTTGGACATAGAAGATGGTGATATCTTTTTGAAAGAAGATATAAATATGGAACAGAGTTATTTGGAAACTATGTTTAAGAAAGCAAAAACAAAAGCTAAAAAGAAGCCACGTAGACGTTCAGATAGTTCTGGAGGTTATAACCTTTCAGATATCATTCATAGTCCACCAACTACAGGATTGTTAAAGTCTGGTAAGACCAATTCTGTGGAATCTCTTCCAGAGCTCTTGACTTCAGACTCTGAAGGAAGTTACGCAGGAGCCGGTAGTCCTAGAGATTTACAGTCCCCTGATTTCACCACAGGGTTTCATTCAGATAAGACTGAGGGGAAGGTTAAACCATATGTTAATGGTACACCTACCATGTATTTGAAGGAAGATTTAAAGCCATGGGAAAAGTCACCAGTACTTAAAATATCTGCTCCGCAGCCCATTCCCAGCAACAGAACTGACATGACCAGCTCTTCCACCTGGGTTGCTGGCTCTTTCAGCCCTGCCCGCCGCCCTGTGGCAGACCTCAGAGCCGTCATGGAGATAGAGGAAAATAGACAAAAGTGTGGAACCCCACCGAAGTCAAGTTCCGGCAGAATGATGCCTCATGGGGTTAAACTCTCTCAGAAGCAAAGAAAAATGATTGCGTTGACTACCAAAGAGCACCGTTCAGGAACAAATAGCTTGGAAACGATGTCACTTGCTTCTTCAATAGCCCCCAAACCAATGAAGGCGTGGACATCCTCTCTACATTCATTTTCGTCCAAGCCGTTCTGGGATTTCTCATTAGAAGACAAAAAATCCGTTGTTCACCATAGTGCTGGAGATCATGTCAAAAAACCTTGTTTTAAAAGAATTGAAAATTCTCAGGCTCCAAAAGTAATAAGATGTTCTAGTCATGGTACCTCAGGACCAGAAGGCAACCATATTTCAGATCTACAACCTCTAGACAGTCCCAACCCCTGGCTGTCTTCTTCAGTGGCTGCTTCCGTGGTGGCTCCAGCCACTTTTGCATCTATTGTAGAAGAGGAGCTACAGCAGGAGGCAGCTCTTATCAGAAGTCGAGAAAAACCCTTGGCTCTGATTCAGATTGAGGAGCGTGCAATCCAAGATTTATTAGTTTTTTATGAGGCATTTGACAACCCTGAAGAATTTGTCATTGTTGAAAGGACGACGCAGGGGCCCCTAGCAGTGCCCTTGTGGAACAAGCACTAGTTCGGATGCTAGTTCACTGCGGAGCTGAGATGCTTTTCTGTGATCTGTGGCTGCTCTAACAGTGTAAACAGACTTGGTAATAGGTCATTCTAGATTAAATAAGGATTCTAATTTCTTTACTAGAATTTATAATGTTTATATGATTAAAAGGTATTTAAAAAATTAAAAAAAAATAAATAAATAAATAAAAAAGAATTTTAAAAATATCAAAATAACAACATAAACAAAAATAAAACAACACAAAAACTAAAAATGATATAGGTTTCAAAACAAAAAGATAGGCATTAACAGTTGTTATATTACATACTGTTATCTTCAAAGAAGTTGCTCAGATCATCACATGTAAGAATGCAAGACTGATCAAATAATTACTCAATAAAAATTATTATAATAAACATTTTACATGAATAAATATGCTTCAGAAACCCACTACCCATGTATAAACTGCAGGTACTTCAAATCAGGAAAGAAATGGCAGATGTAACTTAAGCATGCATTATTTTTCAGAGTGTCCAGTTTACTGATAAAGCTTGTTAATAAAATAAATATCAATTAAATTAATTAAAATATTAGTTAAATGAAATAAATTGTTAATATTGGTACATAATAAGTAAAATAATGTTTCTAGATTACCAATAAAATGCCAGATTCTTTACCTGATACTTTAGGATTTCAGTAGATCTTTTTTATGAAACTGGAATGTTTCATGTGGGGAGAGATACTAAGAGTTAAAAAAATATAGTTATTAAGAGAAAACAACATTGTAGAGTGGTTATAAAGAACCACTAGAAATTTTAATTATAAGGAGTAAAATTTGTAAAGAAAACCTGAAATTCATTTGTTCTTTTGGATTGTGTACCATATTTGCTCTAGAAGATTGGCCCAGTTCATTTCTCAGGATATTTACAAATGACAGGTGCCTGATTTAGTTATGTAAAGGAAGAGAAAATAATATTTGATCAGATTGTTTTAGGCCATACATTATATTGGATGATTTTATTTCACATATTTTATTCATGCTGTGCAAGTATTATAAATCCTGGTAGTGTTATTTTTTTCAGAAACTAAATAAATCATCAAAGGTATTTCAAATGTCTCAAAACCACGAATGCAGAAATTTATAGACATTGGATTTAGACTTCCCCTTTGCATCTGATCTCTCTCACAATGGGTTGGGCTCTCAGTGAATAAATACTACATCATTGCAGTTAAGAAAAACTATTTATGTATTTTTGAGTGACAGTCAATATCAATTACTTTACTTAGTTGGAAATTCTTACTAGAAATTTCATAATTGCTGTAACAAAGTTTACTCAAGTGTTTTTACATTTATTACTAACTTACTCAGTAGTTTTTCAATGGTGAAGATCTCATGACTTCACTAACGTTCTATATGTAGTCCAGAAATAGGACAGCATGAAATAGCTTTTCCGGACCCATTTGGATTTCATACCCGGTTCTATTAAATACCAGGTGTGAGTCACTGTTAGGTTTAGTGCCAAAAACAGCAATTGTCTTATTATTGTAACAGTTTCCAGAATAAGTGCAAAAGGCACTGGCCCCATGTTGATGTGGCCAGGGCACAAATCCTGCTTGACTGTCTGCGGGTAGATTTTTGTATGAATGCTTAATAACTTGTTAGTTTTCTTGAAGGATTAGTTCTTGTGAAAAGTAAAAAATCTGTTAACGATGCATAATTTTACTGTGGCCTGAATAGGCTGCGTCATACAATATGGTAAGTATGGTCTTTGATGTCAACAGACCAGGCTGCAAATATTGGCGTGCTAACATCCTTGGGAGGTTCAGCAAATTAGTTCACCCTTCAGACTCTCAGCTTGCCCTATGCAAAATGAAAATGGTGATTACCGAAGTAATTTTGAAGATCGTAGATTACAATTTATACAATGTTTCTACTACATTGTAGTATTGAAATTTTTACTCTTTGGTCAATTATTGTTAACCTTTCCTTTTTATGAATACTATCTGATAGCTCCAACATCTTTTTCAAAATGCCAGTGGAATGCCTGAACAAGCCTATTATCTTTATATATTTGATGAATGGAACTTAACCAGGTTTGAAAAATGGAACGCTGCAATAAAAGGACTTATTTTACATAATTGAACCACATACGCATCTTACACCAGTCTTGCTTGGAAGCAAGCACTGTCTCTCTCCTGTTGTTGAAATAGTGACAAATACATAGTGGCTTTTCTAAACGTGCTACTGCAGGGACATGCAGAACACTGAGATCTAAGAGAGGTGCATGTCTCTAATTTAATGAGTGGAACTGAAGACAGTATGTCTATAACTCTTTTCAAATGATGGAATTTGAGCTTATCCTAACTGGAAATCTGGCACTGGGACTTCTGTGTTCGCATTTTAGGGTCCCTTATAAAATTGTCGCTGGCACCATTTGAGCCTATTCACTGTTGATTCATATGTCATTGTGAGAAAAATCAACTCAGAAGTTGCAGTGACTGATAGGGTTTCTTGTGTGTCCTGCTTCCAATCCAAGTAACCTTTGGTGATCACCTTGGGTATAGAGAAGATGAATTTTACGTTGGTCCTATGCACTAGCAGAAAGGCCAGAGCCAGAGCTACATAAAGGCAACCTGTGAACTTATGTGCAATGGAGACTCGCAGAGTGGCAACTGCACAGTATTTGCTCCTCCCCTTGGCCGACGGACCAGCACGATGCCTGCAAACTTACCAACGTTATTTTGAAAGTCGATGGACCTTTACTCTTCCTTGTTATAGGATGATTCTTGTAATCTTTCGCCAAATAATTTTTGCCATTTTAAAAGATGAGGAAACATTCTGTTCCCATTTCAAGACTGGGGTAAGAGCGTAATGAGAGGCCATACAGTTCTCAAGCACAATTTTGGTTAAATTTGCTTTGGCCTCCTCTAGTCAGGCATTTTCTTCGCAGAGCTTTGTGCTCCAAAGGCTCTGTGCTGCAATAATATTAAGGATATTAGAGTCTGGTTTTAAAATACACTAAATGCCTGAACACTTCAGTGACTGGGTGGGATCAACCTCCTCACAGATATATTTTAATATAAATTTGGAATGAGGGTAACCATGTTCAAAGCGAAGTTTGTAAACCAACTGAGAATGAGATTTTGCAATAAGAAGACATGAGAGACATATGTCTGAAGCAATCTACTCCAAATAATGAAAGGTACAGAATTATTCTAACATGGGGAGGTAGTTTTACAAGATAGTTATATTATTATGTTGCAGGAGAAACGCTGAGCATTACTGTGTTGCACTCAATGGAAAATCAGGTTTATAAATATTTTTTTAAATCATAAGAAGTTGTACTGCACACTTGGAATTTACAATAAATTACACAGAATTAAATTCCTTGGCCAGCTCTTTTGTAATAATTGGAGTATGGAGCAATGCAGTTGTAAATTTCCTCATAAAACAAAAATCTATAAAATAATTTTGCAAATAATATGAGAATGAAGAATAAATAAGTGGAGACATACTGAAAGTGTTCCTGCTTTTTCCTGTCAGTGCCCTTAATAGTTGTCACCGTTGTTGATTTTTTAAAATCTCTCACTAGGCTTCAATCATCACCAAAGTCTTCAAAGGCAAATGAATAAATAACACTTAAATTTCCATTGTCCCTGTGCCAAATTTCACTCTTGCGGATTAATTGAATTGTGACTTCCCATTCAAAATAATTTCACAGTCGAAGGAGCATGTGTCTTAGGGAGAACTGAACTTGGCTGTGATCTTGCTTTTTCCACTTGTTAACTGTATACACCACAACTAATTCCTTCAGCTTCTGACCTGAGGGCTCTCACCTCTAAAGCATGGTACTGCCCAAAGGCTATGAAGGCAAAACAAGTGTGCATAATAAACCACTGTACCGTTCAGTCCACGCTGAGGTCCTACTGGTTTTTCCTATGGGACACAAACTGGTAACCGGGCCACGCAAAGAATACAAGCATGGTAGGCTGCATGGTGAATCTGAACAGTGTCCGCCCAGGTATCTCATCCTAGAAACAACATGAAAGAAAATTTTTCTTTTGTAAGTTTTGCAGTGTTTGCTTTTAATTCCCAATAGGAAACAATACAGTCTAAGCAGCAGTCTCTTGACAATACACAGGCTTTCACTTTTTCCCTTTGGCAAGGAATCATTCCTTCTTATTCCCATATCATGATACATAGAATACTGTTATGAATTTTTCTTTCTGCCTTATGTTATTAGCATACTCTTTGTAACCATATTTTTTGCAATCAAATGCTAATTCTTGAGAGGAAGTTCTGCATATGTCTCTGCTGTGTGTGTCTCTGCTGTTTTTGTATCATTGTCATGGTGAATGGTGTTTAGCAAAAAAAACAAATTTGTTAAGTAAATCTCCATTTTCTTTGGAAAATGTTGTACTGGTTTCCCCAATTATAACTTTGTACACCCAATTGAGCATCCTTTTTCTTCATCTGTATTATTACAACTTGTATTAAATACTGATAGCTCAAATAAAATTTTAATTGTTTTAGGTAGCTTGGCAAATGTACATTTGCTCTTAACCAAAAGGCCAAAAAGTGGTAACTTTGCAAATCTGTATTTTGATGTATTTCTGTTGCAGTTGATTGTATTTTAGCAAACAGTCTCTTTTTCTGTACTTAAAGTTATTGCTTTTTGCTTTGGTTTGTTTTTGGCTTGAGGTCCTGTATACAACAGTTGTCAAGTATCAAAGTATTGGCATAGACACACACACTGTGTAAGAGGAGAACAAAACATCCATAAACTCCATATGTTTGCTGGCCACTGGACTGCATGAAGCCTTTGACTACTGCACCTCTCACGCTGTTGGAATCACATAGGACAGAGGGTGCCGGGCTTCTGCCAAGAGTGTTATGGCAAATTCATTTTGTGTAGACAGGAGCTTTTCTTTCTTTCTTTCTTTCTTTCTTTCTTTCTTTCTTTCTTTCTTTCTTTCTTTCTTTCTTCTCTTTTTCTTCTTTCTTTTTTACTTTTAAAAATGATCACAGAAATATATGAGGCATAGTCTGATAACTCAATACATAAATATGATATATAATGATCACATCAGGGTAGCTATCATTTCCACATCTTCAAATATTTTTTGAAGTCTATGAACTGTGTCTAGATTGCATTTTTTAAACAATCACTTGTTCACATTGCCATTACTTGAAGTTATTTCTTTTACTCAGGCTTGAGAATTTGGTGGTAATGGGTGCTGTGGTAGTTACCACAAGAGCACAGTGAGAAAGACACTTTCAACTGTAGCAATTGTAACTTGAGTACTACAATGGTCTAGCTTCAGAACTCTGGTCTCACATGTCTGTTCATATCAGACTCATACATTTGTATATACCCTGAGATATAGAGCATCGTATAATGAAAGACAGTTACTGTTATATATGCATTAACTATATGTTTTGGATAATAAAAGTGGTCATTCATAAAGCATATATTTTAGTAATTTGGTGCTCTAAGCAATGTTTATCATTTTAAACATTATAAAGCCATCTTTTGCCTTCAACCCTGAAGCATCCTTACAACACCCAATGATATGTTCATGTCTGAGTTATTTTACCTAATAATGAAAGTAAGAGAAAACAAGTATCCAATGGAAGAAGATAGCAATTAATACCTAGTGAAACAAAAAATTATATGCAGGGAGCTTTAATTGGGATTTTAGTCAGTGATAAGGAGTTTCTAGGAAGGCTATTTAGAGTAGCTCAAAATTGAATCTCTAGAAAAAGTCGAGATTTGGGAGAATGATTGTCGCCTAGTTAAGTCTGGAATGTCATCAGAATGCAAACCATCACTAGTGACTAAGGAATTGGATTGCTTCATTTGGATTGTCTTGCACTCCTTGATTACATTTAAATGCTGCGTGGGATGGAGGCAGCCACCTGAAGGCTTTGATGAGCTCTTTCCTTCAAATTATGTTCCCATCCAGGCACAAGACAATGAAGTTAATCATCAGTGATGGGCTAAAGTCTTTTTTTCCACGTTTCCTCTTGCTGCTACTCACCTACCTGATCACTTACTATGTCGATAGAAAATGCTTTGAACACAGTGAGGTTCCGAGTACTTACAGTGCCAGAGGCATGGCAATAGCTAAGACATCTGGCATAGTGTTGTGTTACTGCAGCCAGGATGCCACCAGAGTTCTAAGTTCTAGTGTCTACCAAGCCTGTACCAACTTTGCCCTGGCCCATCCAGAATTATGCATCTCCATCTTTAGTTGGGGAGACTTCCCCATGCTGTAATTCTTTCCCATAAAGAAGTAGTAGTCCCCAGAGTAGTCCCCAGTCATGATTTTGGAATCATGGTCAGGTTATTTTGTGCTTTTACCCACCTTTATCTAACACATCACAAGTGATTGCTCACTCAGAAGTTTCATAGGTAAACTTGGTTTGAGGCAGACAGAACATAGTCATTGCTACAAGCTTGAGAACATGTGAGAAGGATACATTTATGGCTCTAGGACTTGTGAATAGGAATGAAAAATGACCACAATCAGAATGAGTCATAGAAAGCTCATTTTTAATTTTGTTTTGTTTCTTCTTCTCTGAAGACCACGCGGATCAATTTCAGTTTCAGCAGACATAGTCTCTTAGCAGCTTTTTAAACTTCTCAGAATGTATGAATATATTTCCAGGTTCCTTGGAGAAAATTACAAGCCTTTTATTGGACTTACTACTAGACTAGCTAGAGCAAAGTGATCTCAGAAAACTCACATAAAGGTGATTCAAAATATTGTCTTAACATTCTACCTGACAGTGTACTGCATGAGGTACCAAAATTTTTCACATTGGATCAACACTGGCATTTTCCTGAGGCCTCTCCTTTTGGCTTTTGATCTCCAGTTCTGCAAAACCGTGTGCCTCACCTGGTGACGTGAACGCCCCTGGAAACAGCGGGAAAAGAATTCATTATGGAATGGCCCACATGCACATTCAAACCACTTTCTAAGATATTTGCTTTCAGAAATGCTCACGTTTTCCTGAGGGGCAAGTAAATGTTTTCATCCCAATTTTACAGATGAACAACTCAAAACCCAAGGTTAAGTGACTTGCTTGCAGTCCCAATGGGAGCCCAGGCCAAGATCAGACTCCCAACATGTATGTCTGATTGCTCGGGAGCACTCAGCCAACTCTCTTCCTAAGTATAACACAAATATTTGGAAACTTGTTTTAACTTCTCTGAGGAACAAAAACACTTTAAGCTGTGTTCTGGGTCAGAAAGATTTTCCAAGTGCTTGAGAAGACATAGACATAGTGGTGACAGACCGATAGTGATGGTCGTGTTTAACTCCAATTGCTACTATTCTAAGTAACTCTGTTGGTTAATTTGTCCCTCATTTATACCTGCCTACCAGAATTTGAGAAGCATCTATTTAGCATTCAATAACACAATTATGATTTTAGTTGCAAAGATGCTCCACACATACAACATACAGATATTACTTAGGGTAATATCTCTAATAATACTCTAAGTCATATTACTTAGAGTAAAAGTACAGATATTACTTAGAGTAATTATCCAATGCAGTTTGCCTGGCAAATGCTTCACATGTTAGTAGGTAGATTCAACCAAATACCATCTTACTTAAGTACTATGTATATAATCATCTGTGATGGTTCTTTTTGTCCCACTTTTATAGGAGACAAAATTCCAAGTTAAAACAAGTCACTTGGTGTGAATGTTCAAACACAGGCTCATGTTGTAACAAAAACTTTGACTTTCTATTAGATGGACCTGTATTCCAGCTATGATGGCTTTACTTATTATGCATAGTTACTCAGACTATAAGTTTAAATGTTCTTGTTTTGAAAATGTTAATTACTCACATTCTTGTGCAACAATATATTATTCTAGTGAAGATTTTAAAAATGACATTCTTGTCAACAATTATATTATTCTAGTGAAGATGTTTAAAATTATGTATTTAGTTACTAACATTTTTTCAATTAATTACATTATTGTTTTAACAATAACTTTAAAGTACTCCAAATAAAGATTTGTTTTAAAACAAAGTCTTAAAAGAAGTACGACTGACTTAATAGGTGAATAAGGAAATCTGCAAACAAGGTCTGAGGGAGGGGAAATTCAGAAGACTAAGCTGAAGCCAACCGACATTCTCACTCTAAAGCACAGTTTCCAGACAGACTTACACTTTGCTCTTTGTGTGCCATCCAGGACAGAGCATGTAATGGGACATTCTCTTGTAAAGTGGGGAAATCAGAGCAATGCCTCATTAAAGTGAAAAAATAAATACTCCCAACCAGATTAAATATCTTGCAGACTAATAACCACAGAATTATTTTCCACAAACATACCAGAATATGATATCTAAACACAACTGGTATGCCCTTTAAAATTATATAACAGGCAAACAAATAGGAAATAGAGGAGGGAAGGAAGGAGGGAGGAGGGAGGGTAAAGGGCTATTAAGAGCAGTAGTAGAGCAACAGATATGATTAAAATGTTATGTGCATGAATGAAAATGCCACAATGGAACCCAATATTTTGCAAAATTATTTTGTGACATCATAAAAATGTAAAGAGAAAAAGGATAAAAATCCTCTGATCACCCATATTAGTAATTAGCATACAACAACTAGAAAATAGCAACCATCAGTGTACTCTAGAACTTTAAAAAAAGAAAAATTTTAAATCAGCAGGTGCATATGTAATCTCATTATGGATATAGAAATTTATGGTACAAATGTAAATGTTAGAGTTGAAACACTAAACAATTCAAGTGCCTTAAATAATTTTAATAAAAGATTGGAGATGGCAGAAAGAGAGCTACTATTATTAAAGTATGTCAAAAGAAATTGCCAGTAGGAAAGACAGAAAAATAAGAATGCCTTCCAAAAGCCCTAGAGTGCTTCAGATATAGATTGTATGTGCATTTGAATCTCACAGCAATAGTAATAGAATAAAGCAGAAAGTACATTGGAAACATCATTTTCAACTTTAATGAGATATCAACTTAAAAATCCAAGAAAATATATGTACTTAGAAGAGAAATAGATGATAAAAACAAAAATAACTTACATCTAGGCATATTCACATTAAGCTGCTAAAATTCTGTGATTAAAAATTACCTTGAAAGTAGCTCAGGAGGGCCAGGGATATAGCTCAGTGGTACAGGGCCTGCCTGGCAAGCAACATGTTCTAAATTCAATTCCTGACTCAAAAAATATAGAAAGAAAGAAAGAAAAAAAAAAGCCTGGAAAATAGCTCATGAAAATCTAATAATCATACTTAGGGAAGTAATATCCGTATCACAACTATGGATAAAATTCACTGTAAATCACAAGAGCCTACAAATATTGAAATGACATCTCTAAAGTAATGAAAAAAGAAGTAAATAGTCAACCTACAGTTTTATACAGATCAAATTCAATTAATTCAAGGGTGAGTTTTATTTGACAAAGAAAGTAGGGTATTTATTACCCAAAACAAAATAATTAATAGGAAAAGTTAACAAACAAACCCCAAAAAACTTGCACTGTAGTAGTTAAGCTTAATTGTGTTAGCTTCACTGATTTGAGAACCTCTGAGGGGACTAGTAAACATTCTTCTGAGTGCCTGACTAGGTGCTGGAGGCCTGATGTTGGGTTCTCTCACAGGTGACCCGTGTACACTTTTCTGTTACCCTTCCTCCCTGGCACTGTCCCCTTTCTTTGCTTTCCAATCCCCATGAATGAAGAATCTTTGCTCTACCATACCCGGCCACTGGGACGTTTCTGCCATGGAGCCTGATGGCTGTAGACTGATTCCCGTGAAAACGTGAGACAAATTAAACTTCTCCTCTAATATGTTGAGCATGTTGGGTATTTTGTCTCAGTAATGGGAAAGCTGATAGATACACCAAGATAAGCAATTGTACAGAAGATTACCAGAGGATAAACATTACTGAGAAGCCAAGAGTAACATAAAATAAATACATAGTAAGTGGATAAGATGCTCTCTCTTCTTAGGTACAATTACATTTTTTGCTTTATTTTTTAATTTCTTTAAGGTGGTTACAATATTATTATTGTATTTTGGAACTCAGATGCATGCACATGTACATATATTTTACAAAAACTTTTCAGTATTTCCACACTATGAAAATATTATTTGAGTTTTTGCATACATGGCCTTTAACATATTACAACATTATGTTCAATTTACATATTTATGTTTTATCTATCATCAAATTGAGATAATTTTATATTGCTTTTATCAGCTAAGATTATTATAATCAGATTTCACATATATAATATACACACACATACATATTCATACATTTTTATAGAAAATATATGTATTTGTTATACTAACAGGAAAAAGATGAGGCTAGTGTAAATAAAAATCATGTAACTTACCCAAAATAATATGATATTAACTCTAAGATTTTATTAAGTTAAATATATCTATTGATTTTCTCAGAACAATCATTCACAATAAATTCATAATTCTTTTTTATTTTTTATTTCAAAAATAAAATACTAACAAAACAACTATGAAGACAAAATGAAAACAACACAAAAACAATACATGACCTCAAAACAAAATGATAGGAACTAACAATGGTTGCTACATTACCTACTGTTATCTTCAACGAAGTTGCTCAGTCCACCAGACATAAGAATGTAAGAACCATTGTTGAACTCCTACTATCTTTTATGGTGAAGCTTTGCATCATTTACAATTTTTTTTTATTACTTGTTACTTTCTTTGATGGTTTGACCATGATAATGACGGCATTGTTCTGACACTAAAGTTTGACAAAAATACTACTAAAAATACTAGAGACCACTATGCCATATGAATATTAACAGAAATCCTCAACAAAATACTTGCTAACTGAATTTAGCAATGTAGTAAAAGAAATGTGATGACTGAACAGGACATTTCTTAGAGATCAAACATTTTTCTTCAAGAGATAATCAATCAATATGACAGACACATAAAATGAAAGAAAAACTAATTATCATCTCAATTAATACAGAGAAAATAAAATTCAACACTTTTTATGATAAAAGTTTCAGCAAATGAAAAAGAGAAGAATATTTCTTCAACATAAAAAGAGTCACATGTACAAAAACCTGCAGAGTAGTTCCATATTTCATTTGGAAAATCTGACTGCAACAAAGAAGGCAGAGCTTGAGTTATCTGTAGGAAAATGAGTGTAATCCAAAAATACGATTTAAAGTAAAATAAACGAGACACATAAGCTTAAGTATTTGTGTGGTTTTTCCTATATGAGACACTTAAAGTATAAATATTCTAAAATATAACATAAAGGTAGAAAAATGGAAAATAGATAAAAATGTTATAAGAGAGAAGGAAACCAAGAAACGGTGGGGGGTGAGAGGGCACAACAAAAGATTTAAAATGTGCTGTGCACATGTACCATCTCCCTAAAGTGAATGTAACCATTATGTACTGAGAACATGTACTAAACAAAAAATGAAAAAAAAAGAAAGGCCAAAATATTTTCCTTAAACATCAGATGTAAGACAAGAATGTCAATTTTCACCACTTATAATCCAAGAGCACTGGAAATTTAGGAAAATTGTAGACCACATAATCAGTGCAAACAAATTAATTGGATTTCTATGCCATGAAATGAAAGACCAGAAAGAAACTAGTAAAAAATTCCATTTATAATAGCATCAAGACAGAACAAAATATTTAGAATTTACTTAATAATAACATTAACCAAGAAAAAAAGAATTATATATCCTGAATATTATAAAACATTACTGGGAAAACATGGAAATGTAGATAAATAAAAAAGATTAAGGTTTTTTAGTTAGGAACTTAAATTTCTACACGTATAATACCACTCAGTGACCTATAGATGTGATATAATTTTTATTTAAAACCCAATGATGATCTTTGCAGAAATGCAGAAATATTTGAAGGTGCGAAGCATAAAATGACACATTTTTTGTTCAAATTAAGAAACACATAAAGTGTGATAAAAATTATAAAATTTTTAAAAATCTAAGAAATGTAAGAGAAGGGAAAGTTTAAACTGTTGTACAGCTCAATATTACCATGATATCAAAGCCAGAGACATTGAAAGTAAAATATAGGTTGATCTTCTTTATTGATATAAATGCAAAATTCCTAACCCAAATATTAGCATATTTATGTTATATTATCATATGTATGTCAAGGTATGTTCTGGCAGAAATATGTTCTCCCAGATGTACAAGTCCTGGGTTTCATCCTTAGCCAAATCTCAAATGTGTATACTATGACTACCCCTCCATATGCAAGCACACATGAACAGACCTGCCAGAAAATACCTCCATCAAACTGATTCCCATTGTGTGGACTGAAAATTCCAATTCTATGAATCAAATAAACCTTTTATCCTCACCTTTTCAATTCAGTTACATTCCTTGCAAATATCAAAAAGTTCCTTAAATTCTTGTGGATTTTCAAGATAAACTAAATAATGAAAACCATATTGATAAAGTAATAAAGCTGCGTGGCTATAGTTAACTGATGCTCGATAAGGATGCCAAGATAGAAGGACTCTATCTTCCATAAATGCTGCTCAGACAATTGGGTATCTATACTGCAGAATAGTTATTGGACTGCTGTCTTGCATCACATGAAAATGAACTCAAAATTGAGAGGAGAATCTAAACACAAGCGTTGAAACTACCAAATATTTAGAAAAATCGTGAAAGTAAATCCCAAGAATAATTAGTAATGTTTCTCAGGTGGGACACAAAAAGCACAGGCAGCAAAGAGAAAACGTAAACTGGATTTGTCAAAATTAAACATTTTGTGCATTAAGTTGCATATGAAGAAAACAAGGATGTATTTCAGAAAATTGGAAGATATATTTGTAACATATATCTGACAAGGGTCTAGTATTCACAATTTGTAAATGTCTTACAATATAATAAAAAACTCAATGTAAAATATATAAAATTCTTGAACAGACATTTCTCAAAAAAAAATCATGAAAATAAAGTCCATGTCTTCTTTGTACCAAGGAAATGCAAATCAAAATGAGAATGTGCCTCACTGAAGTAAGATGCATTAAAACAAATCTGAGAAATTAACAAGTGCTGTTGAGACATGAAGATTCAATTTGGAACACTTGTGCACTGGTGGAAGTGTAAAGTGATTCCAGCACTGTGGGAAATAAATTTGATGGCTCCTCAAAAATTAAGCACTGGAGGAAGGGAGTGATAATACACAGCATACAGAAAAATTTTAAGGCAGTGAAATTCTTCTCTATGATATTAGGATCTTGGAAATGCATTTCTACAAACTCAAAGAATGTACACCAATAGTGAACTCTAACATCTGTTGTGGGCTTTCATGAAAATAGTGTTAAATATATGTTTCCCAGTTTTTACAAAGATATCATTCTGGGAATAGATATTCATAGAAAGGAAGATGGTGCATCTGTAAAGATAAGGTGTTTATGAAAGTTCTATGTACTTTTTGATCAATTTTTCTATGGTCCTAAAACTACTATAGACACTTCACCAATTTTCTTATTAAATGTAAGCAAATAACTACGTATGTCCACAGAAAACAAGCAGTGTAGCAATTGCATTTCCAGATGTGCATCCTAAAGAAATAAAGCAGATACTCAGAGACCTGTACACAAAGGTTCATTTAGGCAGAAGGTGAAAACTACCTAAGTGTCCACCAAAGCATGACTGTGTTACGTACATACAATGGAGCAGGAGTTACCCTTAAGTTACCCTTAAGAAAAATAAAGTACTGATTAATACCACAGCATGGATGAAATTCAAAAACAAGTGAAGTGAAAGAAAACAATCACAGCTGTCACATGCTGGGTGATTCCTTTCTAAATGGAATAGCTAGAATATCTAAATCCACAAAGACTGGAAGAAAATGTGTATTTGTCAGAGCCTGGAGAGTGCAGTGAGTGGGAACTGATTTATGCTTGTTAGGAGAAGTAAACAAATGAATCTTAAAAACAAAAACAAACAAAGAAACAAAGAACAAAGGTATGAACTCAGAAGGATAGGTTTACTTCAAACCTGAGGACACTGCACTGCGCTGGCACTTAGACCAGATGGTTCCTCCCATTTAATCTATGAGGTATTTACAGAATCATGAGGGGGAGAATTCAGCGAAAGGGACTTGTGGCTACGTGCCAAGGACAGGGCTTCAGAAAGTGAGAGAGGAAGTGGCTGCTTTCTCTAGCAGGGCTGAATAATGATGGAGTTATGGGGTGCAGCCATGCTTGCTGGGCCTTCTCAACCAGTACTTACACATTCTTAGCAGGTCCAAAGGTGTGGTGGGACAGAGAGAGCACACTCTGGGCAGCTTAACAGTTTAGCAAGACCCTATCATAAAATGAAATAAATAAATGCAAAATTATACAAAGAAGAACCCTGTGATGATAGCTCAAAGCCCAAGTCATCTGTTCATTCTCCTCAATCTCCAGTACCACCACAATTAATATTAGTAATAATAATAATAATACATCTGAAAATATATGAAAAGTAAAACAGTATAATAAATGCCTGCAAGTTTATGATATACTACAAAATTATATTTACTAAATATTTATGCAATGCAGATCAGAGGCCATTACATTTGACTGAAAAGGTAATAAACATATTAATTGAATATTTCTTAGCATCAGGCAGTATGTTAGCAGTGGTATTAATCTTTAAAAAAATCATAGATGATGCTATGATAATATTAACTTTTACAGATTAAATAATTTTTATGAGATGTTAAAAACTGGTTCAAAGTGGAAAACTGAAACAGAAGTGGTGCTATAAAAGGCATATACAGTTTGCTTAAAATCCCAAAATCCTTGCAAACTCCTCTGCAGGTAGAATAAATATGCTTGGATCCTTATCAGGCTGTAGCGTTCTTTGTGAGCTCAGTAATTTATTCAACTTTTCAAAGGCTCTGTTGTCTCACTTCCTGGCCTTATCTGAGCATAGGACCATTTTCTAGTAAATTAGCTGTCAAGAACAATATTTAAATTGTTTGTTTCACCTGTAAGAGGAAGGATGGATTAGATCTGCAAGATATTGAAGATGGAGAGGTTAATTAAAAAAATTAAAGGTATGCAAATGTGAGGTGAGCAGGATCAGCACAAGGAAGTGACAGGAGGAATAGGAAACAAAAAATGGAAAACAGATACTCTTGGGAAAAAGATATAAGGAGTCTCAACAATGTAAAAATTTATATAAGAATTAATATCACATCATTTAGCTTAATAATTGTAGATCTAAATAAAAAATGTGTTTGAATGATAAGATATCTAGTTTTCCAACACTAAATACAAAACCACTAAGTTTAGCAAATGCACAAATTTTGGGGAAGATGTAGGTAATGAAGTAAAATGTGATGATATTATCACAGAAATGTTCATATAGATGTTACTGTGTAGGCTGGATTCCCCACTTGTCTGCTGAGAGTCCACTGACACTCTTCTTGCCTGGTATTCCAAGAACTGTGATACCAAGGTAGCTACAGAAATAAAAGAACTGTGAGGATCACTGCAAAGAGAAACTGCGCTAAATGAGTGCTTAAGAAAGATGATATCGATATAAAATAACCTGAAGTGAGTTTCGTGTAATGAGAAGCAAATCTAGCAGTGATCCCCGGACCTTTTCTTTTTGGAATCCTAGAAAGGTGGCTAGTAGTTGATGACATGTTGACATGCAAAACACTTTGCTTTTGGAAGACAATTTGTTACTCATTCTAGTGAGGCTGCCTTTAATCTGGTAATAAGATTTCCATGTAAAGTAGAAGCATGCTAATTTTTAGTATGAATCTTCTTGGAAATATAGCGTAAGTAAACAGCTTAAAAGGAGACTGTCACCTAAAACCTTGTAGTCTCCTGGTCCTGGAATGGACATAATCATCAGCATTTAATTTGGGACTGCCAGATCAAAGGAGCGTCCAAAGGGTGGAAGGGCTCTCTCTAGTCTCGAGGCTACTTTGCTTTCCGTAAAGACTGGTTCTTAGGTAATAATGTGTTTAGTGTTGTGCGAATCCGTGTCCTTCCGACTATTTCATAAAAGAAACATACCACCTTCACACGGTCCATAATTCTTACCTCTGCTCCATGAACCACAAATGTTAGAATTGTTTAGAATGTACAAAAATGATCAGAAAGTGTCACAAAAATAAGTTTGCAGGGAAAGTTGATAGTGGAAGCGAAAGATAAATCAAAATTACCCAGGTAGGGTTAGTCAGAAAATGTGTATCGCTATTAAAAATGTCTTTTCATTTTTCTTATTGGTATGTTTTGTGGGAGGGTTCAGAAGAACTGTCTGAAATGTCATCTACTGAGCAAGGGCAGCCTTAACTACAGTTTATTACTGAATTGGAGATATTAGTTCTTTTTTTCCCAAAAGTCTACATCCAAATTCAAGTTGAGAAGCTCCATTTCTTCAAGTTACGTGTTTGTCTCATGTTATTGTGCTTTACTTGAGTACATTTCACATATAAAGTATTCTTTTCAAATTAAAGTAAGTCTATTGGTGCCATTTTTCTAGTAGCTTAGATGATAGACTTTTCAGTACTATTTTAAAATAAAATATGAGCATTTAGAGACATAATGTTAATGCACACAGAGTGGACTGCAGTGTATTGGAAATATAACTTTTATTTGCTCCAAAATAACAAATAAATTCTGTGACTTGCTTTATTGTGACATTTGCTTCGTTGAAGTGGTCTGTAACTACACCTATAAGATCTTTGAGCATCTCAGTTATCTTTGTCATTAAAACACAATACTGGATATCTGCAACTTAAAGTCTGTTTTAGCTCACAATTTGCAGAAGTTTCAGTCCATACGTGCTCAGCTAGTTCCAAAGCAGTGCAGCATAGCAGTGGGCCCTGTTTTAGGACAGAAGCTCGTGTCATCATGGATATAAGCAGAAAAAACCATGGGAGGAACTGGGAAGGAAGACAAAACATTTTGGGTTGTGCTCACTGTGATGCCTTTTCCCACAAGGCTCTGCTTCCTAACTACAAATCAGCATAAACTTCTATAATCACTTCCCAAAAGATCCATCTATGGGCCTCTGATGCATTTGTGGAACATCTAAATCTACACTAAACTATTGCACTCCTGGTTTTGAAAGATGCATGCATGTCCGTTTATGCAAAATGCACTTAGTCCATTTTTAATGGTTGCAAAATCTTAAGAGTTCCAGCATTGCTAAAATGTCCAAGTCCAGATTCTTCTCTAAAACTGAAAGCAAATTCTTAGCTGTGAACTCCTATGCAAATCAAAAAGGAATTTAAACAGTTTCTATATAAAATGGCACAGGATAAACATCCCCAATGCAAAAGATGGAATTGGGGAAAGAGAAAAGAATGAGATAAAGGCAAGAGAAAACACCAGAAGAACAAACATTAAGTCCTGTAGTTCTATATTCAGCACCCAGAGGATGCGTTGTGGAGGTGAACTCCAGAGGGTTTGTGTGGTCCCGCTTCTATGGTATTGCCAGTCATTGCAGTTATCATGGCTTCTCTCTTGGACTGGCTCCTCATAGCTTTCCTCACACATTCAATGTTCCTGCGTCTTCAATGTACCTTCAGCTTCACCTTCACAGTTTTACACATTGTGCTCTTTCAGAAGCACATTGGCTGGTTTCTCAGGCTTTATTCTAGGAAAATCTCCATGATATCATATTGCTCATATTCTGTGAGTGCATGTGTAAAACCAAAATCATGTGGATGATTCCAAACTCTATCAGCAGTTGGAGCAGTAGCTGGACCCTTTTACATCTTGCCAGTGTTTTCAGAGGTTCCAACTACCTGGGTACCTGAACATGATGAACTGAACCCCAGGAAATCAATTCTATAGGCAGCCCTTCTCCAACAGAGTGTCCTTGGGCTCTCTTCTTGAGTCTATTGGGAGAGTCTTGCTCTTTCCTGACATATCCTTAAGCCATTTTTTCCTATTGTCCTAATTTGAAGCATTTGAATTCTTTATAATGCTAATCTTTTCTGCAACAAAATTATCCTCTGCTCTGTCTTTCCAGGCCCCAATTTTACTGGAGCTTCCATTCTGGCCAAACCCAAAACTTTTTAGATCATTCAGCTGTGCTATTTGCTCTGTGTATATAGAGCTGGCTAGAAGCTGCACCCTGAATATTGTTCTATCCTGAAATTTGCTCTCTCAGATTAGGTAGTTCACTGGCCTTAATCTCAATCATCCAGGCATGAGAAAAATGTAGACAAATTTCTGCAAGAACACAACATACAGAATACAGAATCCAACTGTGTGAATGGAGTCCTTATTCTCAACTGATACCTCCTGTACCTGGTCTTTATGGACTGCATCACTGTCAATAGTCTGTTCTGAGCTCAGACTAGAATCTTCCATGAAGCTCAGTTGACCATATTGTAAAGTTTCTCCAATTAGCATCCCCAAAATTTTCCAAACTCTTCCTGAAAATCAGTCCCAAATTCTTCTGGACCATATCATCAGATATAGTAATAACTCCACTGTACTAAACTCTGTCTCCAGTTTTTACTAGTGGAACAGAACGCATGCATACATAAATACATGATTTAGAAAGGATTTGCTGTGTAGTCTTACAATAGCCACCTGTGGAATCAGATGGGGCAGGATGTTAAAGCGGCCATCCACATGCTAGAGTTGGAGAATGTAGTTGAAAGTGGAAGAGCTGGAAGTCCTTGCAGGGTTAGGTATGCATCCCTGTTGGAAAGCTTTAGGGTCTGCATTGGAGGTTGAAAAAATTGGAGACAAATATTCAAAGCTGACGGTGAAGACCAAAATTCCTCCAAACAAGCAATAGTCATGACTTCATTCTTCTTTCCCATTTTACTCCATCCAGACTACCAGCCTATTGATTGATGCCACCAACTTTTGGGGTGGATCTTCCTTCCTAGTTTGTAGCCTACATATCAGCCACTCACAGAACACCTAGAACTGCGCATCAGTAATCTGCTGGCTTTTATCCATTCAAGTTGACATCAGAATTAACTATCACAATGAGGTATGATTGTGTTTCCCAAATAATATGTATCACAGGTATAAAATGCCTTTTACATTTAGCAGAAATGGGTTAGGACATCTTGTATGTGCCAAAGGTCATCTCGCTTGGACATTAACTAATTTGAGTTTATACCATGTTAATACTCCTCTTATGGGCTGGGGATATAGCTCAGTGGAATAAGCGCTTGCCTAGCAAGCGCAGGGTCCTGAGTTCGATCCCCAGTACCGAAAAAAGAAAAATACTCCTCTTATGCACTACTAAATAAAAGGCTACAGTAATGAGGCCAAAGATTTATAGTATACATTTGTTTTATAATTCCAATTTCAATTTAATTATCTTAACAATGTACATTTCTCTTATTATTTTTCTAAGGCGCACTACTTCCATCACCTGGCATTTTTTGTTTCTATTAAAAAGAGCAAGAAAGTGAACTTTTGACATATCTGTTTCCTGCCTATTTCTTGCACACACCTGGTGGTTACAACCAGTTTTTCTTTTACTTTGAAGAATGATTTTGCTTTTGCAGCTCGTGTGCTTCTTTCTTTAGGGGTAAACATGGAGAATTTTAGCACCACTGTGCAGTCAAATAAAGCATCCTAGGTGCACTACAGTCATGTGTAAGTCTGTATTCAACTACAAATGGGAATGAATACGTTTTTCACATGTAATAACTCTTTCATATACGCTCTTTCAAATGTGAATCATATTGAATCAAGATTAAGGGACGGATATACTCCTTTCTTGATTTCTGAAACATTCTATCTAGACTTCTTATCCAGGCAAAGCATCCAGTCAAGAGACATAGTAGAATGCATTAAAATCCACCTAATTTGACCTCCCTCACTTAACAGATAAAGAAAAACATAGAGATTGCATCATGTGCTTGAAGTAATAGAATATGATTGTGCAAGAAGCTCTGATTACTCAGGGGCTCAAGATTCCACATTTCCTTGTATCAAGTCAGCTGTCCTTTCAGAATGAAGAACAACTATCCAAATACCAGAAATCCTCTTTTTTAAAACAGTTTAAAGCATGGAAATATCTAATGAATAGATCTTTATTTGAAATGGCCCTTATCTATTTCAAATGCACATAGATATTGTAAGAAAACAAACACTATTCAGCTTAAGCAATAACATGCTACCAGTATATTTAAATCTTCAGCCCGTATATACTCCTAATCTAATCTATTTTATATGTAACTACAATTTGGGATTTCATTTCAACCACTTTCTTTCTTTAAAGAAATATGTTTTTGTTACATATCATCAAATAACACTTTTTTTACTCACTTTAATTTTTTATGAATGAACTCACGCTTTGTATACTATCTTTCTAATTGTATTCTCATTTTAAAATAATAGTTCATAAATTTATTCATTATGGAAATTCTGCAAAAACCTAAAAATAGAAATTCCATATAACCCAAATATTTATTTCTCTTTGGGGTATCTTCCCCAAAGAATTAGAAACATACAACAGCTATGTCTGTTCACCTGTATTTGTAGCAGCACAGCTCACAGTAGCTGAATCTTGGAATCGTTCTATATCAACATATGAATGGATAAAGAAAGTGTGGTGCTTACACACCACAGAGCACTACTCTGCTCCTAAAAGAGATGAACCTGGGTCATTTGTAGGGAAATGATGCACCTGAGACCATAACATTAAGTGAAATAAATCAGACACACGGCTTGGAAAGTGTGTAGTTTCCCTTAAGTACAAATTTAATAGGAAAGAGGAAAGAGAAAGGAGGAATGAAAAAAGGCAATTCTATTCTAAGTAGGTTTCTGTTTTCACTCGCACATGTTGTGAGAGCTCATGTGGCAGGATTTATATTTCTCTGCATTTATTTAGCTCAGTTGTTTTGAGTATGGTTTATTTGAAAGAAAAGAAAACCCCCCCAGTGGGAAAATCAATGAAGACAGAGAGTAGCTCCATGGTTACCTCGATTTAGGGGTTGGGATTTGGTGATGATGACTAGTAGATAGAGTGATTCGATTTGGGATGGCAAAAATCACCTAAATTTGATCGTGGTTGTGGTGTTCAAGTCTGTCAATGTGTGGAGGTCTATTCAATCCTAGATTTTAAGTTTGTATATTGTGTCGTCTGAAGATTGTTGGCTTAGTAAAGCTGTCTTATTTTTTTTTAATATTCATGTTGATATGGGTTACTACAGTTATTCCCTTTCCTTCCTGTATTGTATTAATTTTTTGAACTATCACAACTTATTTAGCTACATATTATTCAGTGAATATAAATCAGATTAGCTTTATTTGTGCTGCTGCGGAATTTGTTGGCGTAGCATTTGTTTATATATCTCGTTCATGTGTGTAGGATTTTTGTCTAACATAGGAAGCTTCTGTGACATAGGTCACTTATTCAAAATGGTAGCAGGAGTTACATGACCATCATTCTCATTGCTATATATTCTTGAAAATTTCTGATGTGTTTGAAGTGTTTGCTCACCTAATAATTATGAATACTTGCAGCTTTGGGACATATTTTTAGAAATAGCCTAGGTTCTACTTGTTTGTAATATATTTACATCTGATAGTCTGAGATAACCATTTTTGTCTTTACCAACATTTTCTGTTGGACTATTTGCCTTTTTCTTATTGATTCTTGTATTTGTTTAACTTAGAAAGAAACAAAGACAGACTTAGTGAGCTTTTCTTCCAGAATAAAAGACTGTGTTGCAAGTAGTTATAGCTTAGTGATGGAGCCTGTATTTTGGAATGTACTGTGTACATGAAGATGGATGCCATTGTTTTACACACTATTTCACACTATGACCAGGGTCCTCACATTTTCAAGACCTTTTAAAGTAATTGTGAAAATGTGACTTGCTTTCAGCCGTATGTCACATGGCGAGATGACTTGTGTCACTGCACCGGGAAAGTGTAACATCTAAGTGGATTCAGCATCCTCCCTACTTCCTGCTACAGGGCTGGTGATTAAATATGTCTAGGTCTTAGAGAAGAAAGCTACTAGTCTTATCCAAAGCAAAGGCAGAATCTATGCCTTTTGTCCTAGCAAAATAGTGCTTTTTGTTATATTCTCTAGTCTATAGTTTCCTTTGCTTTAGCTATGTCTTAGCTGTTTGTAAAATGCTTTCATTATGCTGGGGATGTGGCTCAGTGGTAGAGCTCTTGTCTTGTATGCACAAGCCTGAGGGTTCAATCCCCAGCACCATGAAAAAGTAAAAATAAAAATAAAATGCTTTCCATATCTATTATAGAAACCATTTAAATATATTCTGTGAAAATTATATCTCTACTTTTCAATCATAGTTCAAGAAAAAGATATAAGAAAATATAATAGTTTGCTATGGGTATCATAATGTCACAGGCTGGGTGACATATGTTGTACTCACACGAGGAAACTTATTTTCTTGTAGTTCTGGAGGATGAAACTCCAAGATCAAAGTGTGAGGAGGGACAGTTTATCCCCAAGCCTCATTCCTGGGTTTCTAGGTATGAGACTTCTCATTGCACCACCATGTAAACTTTCCTTTGTGGTGTGCAGACCTCTGCTACCCTTCCCTCTCCCTGAGAGGACACTAGTCATCTGGGGTTAGGGCCTAAATCATATGACCTCATTTGTACTTGTCACTTTGAATACCCTAAGTCAAAATACAGCCATATTGATGATTTAGATTTTGAAATATGAAATATAGGGGCACATTTCATGCTTTTAATTAATTTCTTATTGTAATTCTTATTTTTCTTACTATATCTACACCATTTCAGCATTAAACATTTCAGCATCTTGATAACTGTCTATTTTACTATATTTAAAGCTATTAATAGGTGAGGTTATATAAACATGTTTTTAGTTTTTATTTTATGACATAGAGAAAATGTTATTTTAAAATCTAAAACATTGAGTTTCTTTTGTTTCTGTTAATTGACATTGATTCAGTGAATTAATTGCATGAAACAATATTTTCCAACTTGGATATAATTTACTATCTAATTCTAAGAGTATAATTTCCAAATGACCTTACCTTCAAACATATAACTGGTGAACTTCCCATTATATTTAATTGGAAAAGTGATCAATTCATAGAACTCTGATTACCCAAATTTGAGCCATGGAATACTTTTTTAAATCTTAAATTTATGAATTACTTGAAGGGCAAGTTAAGAGTTAATGACATGAGATAAAACCTGTAAGGATAAAATCAGTCTTTGAACTTTTCTCAGAATTTTATCTTTCAGTAATACTCTTCTGACTTGCACTTTTCCTAAGGAGCTAATTTTACTTATGCCTTTATTTATGAGCTGTTAAATTAGATAGATATTTTTAAAAACTTTAGTCCCTCCTCACTTCTCTTCCAGCTCTGCTGAACAGGATCTGCTAATGAAGAAAGAATTACATGACTCCTAACAATCTTAAGCTGAATCTCTGAGACATTACATAGCACCAAATAATTTCTACCTTCTCATATCATCCAAAATAGTTCTCCTCTGAAAAAATTTACCAAAATTATTCACTCTATTTAATCCTCTGATTTCTACAGATTTTAAGAAGCAACTAATATGTAAATAGGGGTATGTCCTAATTAGCCTGTATTAGCTTTAGTTTTCTAGTAAGCAATGGATTAATACAATTTTTTATACAGCTGGCCAGGTCCCACTCCCAGTCATTTTGTCTACATAATAATCTATAGCCATTGACATTTATTGCATGTCACTTGCTTTGTACAGATTGAATTCAGTATTTTACCTACAGTGTAATATTATAAGTAATAATAATTGATATACAAAATACCTCACAATAACTCTACATTTATTTGCTATTATAGCTATTATTTTATTTTGTACATGGTTTATTTTCTTTCATTTTATATACTTAGTATCTAGAAGTACTGGTATATAGTGTGCATGCACTACATATAATTTATATATATATTATTTATATATAATATATTACTATATTATGTATAGTAATTATAAGCTGTAATATAATATAGAATAATATAACATTCTATATTCTATATAGAATGTTCTATATAATCACATATAGGATATTCTATATAATATATTCTATATTCTATAATCTATAATATAGATTATCATAGAATACTATTTATTTTAAAATATATATTTATAAATAGCATTCTATGATAACCTATATTTCTTTTAATATATTTTTTAAATAAATAGCATTCTATGATAATCTACATTTCTTTTAAGGTCAACATCAAGGCTCATTATGTCTTTTTAAAATTCCCTTTTTATTGGTTATATTGATCAATGGGTTTCATTTTTGCAGATTTTGACATATATGTAATATACTTTTACACTTTTCATCCCCATCACCTTCTCTCTCACCCTCCCCACTAGCTTTACACTGTGTATGTGTTTTGTGTGTGTGGTTCAATTTGTGTAACACACTCTTACCCACATAAAATCTAACATGTTGTTTAGCTCATTTTTTAAATAAGTTGCTTTCACTCTTTCAGAGGGACTTATTTCTATGAGTGGAGGGACTGATGATTATACTTTTGCTGTATTTTTTAATGTGATACTTCAAGAAATAGGTGTGAAAGATTGTGGGAGACCACTATGCTGTGCTCTCCTGAGAAATGAAATCCCTTGCCTCCATCTTTTCCTGACCTCTCATTCAACCCTATTATTCACTGAGTTATTCAGGTCTGCCTATCTAGAACTAGATGTTCGCTTAATTGGCTAAAAAATATGACTGAGCACAGCTGAGAGGCCAACCTTTCTCATTATATCTCACAGGTAAGGATTCCCCCTACCCCACCCATGGCTCGAATGGGGGCTTTTGCAAGGGCCTGTGAGATTCCAGAGCTAAGGCATGAGATAACATGTTAGCTGAGGTCATGATTCTCAGAAAGAATTATACCCTCCAGGCCATAAAGGTGCCAGCCTTGCATCAAGCTATCCCTTGTATTGCTAATGGTATCATCTTGGTACAAACTTGCTCTGTTTTTCATTTCAGCCAATGCCTGCAAAGTTTCTTTTCCCATGCACTCTGCCATGACCACTACACAACTCCAGTGATACCAATAGAAGCCATGAGCTTTTGGACTCATGGCCTTTTGTTTCACAGAGAACCTTGGTCGTGCCAGAGCTTCTCAAATGCAGAACATTCTTATCTTTATTTTGCATTTGTGTGCCGTATTGCTTGAGGGAAGACCTGAAACCCCTGTGGGGGTTTCAGGAGTAGATCTCCCTAAAAGTGTTGCTAAACCTTGGAGCTAGAATGCTGAGTCAAAATACTCAATAATCACAAGTTAAAAAAGAAAGGTTTATTCAGTGAGACTGAAACCTCTCACTATAGTGTATGGTCAGCAAGCTCCAAGTCAAGTCAGCATGGCAGAGAGATATCAAAACAGAGAAATTCTTCATAATGTGGCAGGCAGAAGGCAATGAAGCAGCAAGCAGCAGCAGCAAGCCTGATTCCTTGTTTTCCCCTTATATTCCACCCAAGCTGTAAATTTATTAATTGGTGCCACCACACCTATGCAGACTATTCTTATCCATACCCAGAACTACGCTAAACCCATTTAGTTACCACACACCTTAATCCCAACATAGCAAACTCTAGATACAGCCATCTCTGAAAAGTTCTTTCTATGAGTGCATGAGGGTTTAGAGGTACATTTATATACAAGCCATAATCCTTCAGTGAAAGCATACCACGTAAATTTGAATTTTTTTATTTTCAGTTCCCATATCTAGCAATTTAAAGCCAAATTCTGTAGTTGTACCTATAAAGAGGACTGTGTTGCGGATCTACTTGTCCAGTGAAGGTCAGACAGGGTTAGGCTCTGTTGACTTTGATAGATCGCTTGGAAGATACTTGTAGAGATTACACTTTAGCCTCATTTCTGATGGAACATATTCTCACTCATGTCTGTCACCAATGAATCAAATCAGATAGTCATAGGATCATCTGAGAGCTGGAAAATAATATGTAACATATTTATTTCAAAATTATATAAATCTCTTCTGTGAATTAGTATGGAACTTTTCCTCTCCATCAAATATGAAATAAAAAGAGTGATACAGAAATAATATACATTGATGCAATTTTGTGGCTTTTTATTGTGAAGTATCCTACTTTTACTGAACTAGATATTAAATATTTAGTGCTAGGCTCAACTACATTCTCTTATTTGATAGTTATAGGTGCTTTTAAGCACAACTTCTTGGTAATTGCCACAAATAAGGAGCACCACATGAATAAAGGTTTGCCTCATGGTGTACTCATTCTGTATTTGTGGAACTTCCTGCTCATTAAAATTTATTTGCAACCCTCACAAAGTTGATACAATGCTTTTGTGGTCATTCTTGACATACACAGAAGAGCAATTTATTTGTATTGCCTGAAGCACAGAATCCAAGCAGGGCACAAACAAGGCAAAACTCTACCTTTTTAATTCTGCTGTATAAATATATAGGAACTTTTTTTCTTATTTGCAGAGTATTTAGTGCCATGTTTTTCACACTGTTGTGCATTTTTGTGTTTAATGTTTTAAGTGGTCTCCAAACTTGGTGCTGAAGGGCTTTGTAGGATTGTTAAGTGCATGAAGGCTGAGATATATCTTAAAGAGGAAACACAAGCATGAGAGTTGTTCACACAGGAGATGGACTGCTGTTAGCAGTGGGGTATGTGTTACTTAATTGCAATATGTATCACATAAGTCCCAGTCAAAATACACAGGTATAAAACAAAGTTATACATTTATAAACTGATAGAAACATTTTTGACCAGTGGTCAGAAACTTGATCCTGTATTTTCCCTAGGAAGAATACTTCAGCATTCATTAATTCACATTTTGAGATAACTTTATAGAACATAAATAATACAGGTAACAAAAATTGACCATGTATATTTGTTTTCCTGATCAAATATATAAGTATAGCTACATTATTTGTGTATCCCAATGCCTACTTCGATTTCTCCTTCCCTAGCAAACTGTACTGAGCTCAAATTCTCCATGGTCCATACATCTCTGGTGTCCTAATAATACAGTTTGGATCAATGTTATCCAGCTGGAAATTTGATGAAAGTGGGATGCCTAGAGGGAACTCTCTCTTTCTTGACCCTCTCCACATTTAATTTCACATTACCATGAAACAGAAAACTGGTGTTGTGTCAGTCAGGCTACAAACAAAAAGCAAGCGGTGTGGCAATAGATATGAACAATCCAGGGGTGTAGCACCCAGATGGCTGCAGCCCTGTTACTCGCTTCACCTCTCATCCCTGCCTCACTGTGTCTGTGCAGGATCAGCATTCTGTATTTTTAGAAGTAGCCATTATTAATGACCATATTCACTTCTTATTCTATTTCCTGTGTGCCCCTGCTTTGTAGGAATATTTTTTAAATTCTTTTATCTTTGGTGACTTGAAACATAAAAATATGGTATGAAGGTTGGCATTGCTCCCTTTTGAAAATGCAACCGGCCCATGACACTTGGATAAATTCCTTTTTATCAGCCCCAAATTTATGCTATTTTATGATTCTATTCCACCATTTACCATTTGGGCTTGCACTACACCTAATATCTGGAAACTTGAAATAAACATTCAGTGTTTTCTTTTACACATGCATATATTTGGGAAAAACAATGCTTTCCCTATATGTCAGTGTAATAAAAGGCAACTTGTATCTATTGAGTGCTTAGTGTCATAAATTAAGCTTCAGAGACATATGGGGACATTTAACTTCACATACATTTAGACACAAAATAAATTTAAAAATCCTTGTAAACTAGACATTATTTAGTTCAATTTGCAAATAAGGATACTGAGTTAAAAAAAAAAAGCAACACATACAAAAAAAAGGAAAAAAAAACAGGGAATAAACTAAGGTCCCAGAATTTGCTTTAGTTAACTAAAACCATAAAACAAATCACCCAGAAATAAAAAGGGTTAGAGCAGCAATAATTAGCTGTTACCTAACACAATTTCTTTGGTTCAGTAACTTGAACGTGACCTAGCTGGCATGGGACATCTCATGAAATCACAGACAGATGTTTCTGGCACTTCCACCATCTCAGGTTTCTCTGGAGCTAGATACACTTTTCAAGACAGTGCACTCATGTGAGTGTAGGCAGGAGGCCTCGCTTTCTAACCATCTGGGCTTCTCCAAAGGTTTCCCTAGTATGTTCACAATGGGAGAGATGGCTTCCCTCAGCATCATCAGCCCATGTGTCCAGTATAGAGGTTTAAATATGTGCTATGATGAGGTTTGAAAGTCTCACAGTCATATCTATCCACTGATTCAACATGAGCACAAGTGTCAGGAGCAAAGAATCAACAGATGCCCTGTGGTCTGGTAACAATAGAACTCTACAAATTAAGGAACCTTAATTTTGTTAAATCCTAGTCTAAATTCACATTTAAATTCTTGCACACAGTGTAATCTCAAAAACTTTGAGTGTTTGGGGTATGTTTCCATACTTTACAACATGCCAGATTAGAGGAAAGTTCTATATTTAGCTAAATTTCAGGGTCTAATTACTTGAGCTCAGTATGCATCATTTCTGACAGTAACTTGTAACAGAACAATTTGATTTCTTTAGCTCTTCAAACATCTGACTCATATGCAGAAAAGAAAATTTTCACTTGCTGAGTCTAGTAGGCTTATGCCTTCACTGTTTTAAGAAGAGAGCAAGGCCCTGTATACAATTTGGAATAGTTACCTGCCAACTCATCAACCTCGGGGCAGCTGCCCTTAACTTTCTCATGGCATGGCACAATACAAGAAGTTCAGATCAGGGAAAATCTCAGGGCAATTTCTTTGATCACTTTCAATAACTAATGGTGAGTATGAGAAACCTTTCTTCTTGCTGGAAAATACATGAGGATGAGTGTGTTATGAAGGAAAATAACAGTGATGACAATTAATAATCACTGATATTTCCTTCAAAGTTTAGAATGTGCAAGACTTAGGCTGAGAGCATTGATGTTTCAGTCTTACCCTCATACAAAATATATCTATAAATTTAGTTTCAATGCTTCCATCGCATGGACGAATCTTTCCTCTATTAAGGAATTCAGCCAATTCTAGACAGGTACAGTACAAATCCCAGGATTTCAAAACTCAGAACTATTCTGTTCCATTCAAATGATTCTCTACTCTATTGTCTCATGCTTTTGTGGTCAGTGGTCTCATTTTTCTTCCTCATGTAACCAAAATAGCATTTTGTTCCTATAGCCTTGCCAAAGGCTGAAATATTCCACATAAAAGAATTTTCCAGATGGCTGGAATTTGAAGTGGTCAAAATGTACTTTAACCACTTCGAATGGAGCTCTTTCTCAGACATATTTCACACCCTCCTGGGTCTCTAATGAGTATGCGAAACCTCAGGTAACCTTTTCTCAATAAGGCAGAGCTTGCTGTCTCCTCTACAACTGCTCTGGGCTTCCATGCTGGGTGGATGCTGGGAGTAATTAAGGTAGATATACTGCTTTATCCTAGTACTAAGGTTTCCACATAGAAGTTCTTTAGTTTTTCTATTTTACAGCTGCATAAAAATACATAATAAAAAGTTTGTCTTCATCTTTTTTTGAGTAACAGCTATCATTGTTTAGTTATCTTCTCCCTACAGGACACAATTTTGACCACATAGTATTTTAGAAATATGTAGCACCAAAGTTACGCTTGATTTATGATGTGCCTTAAAGGAGGGGCAGCATAAGCACCTCTTGAACTGGTTTGTAGGTTCATACTAGTATAGAAGGTGATTACGTTTTATTTAGATTCATAGAGGACATTCATGCTTTCCATTGTCTTCTGCACTATTTTCAGATGTGATGACGCATAAGTAACCATCAAATAATTTGATTTAGAAGCCAAGTGTGGTGGCACATGTCTGCAAGCATTCGGGAGGCTGAGGCAAAGGGATCACTGTGAGTTCAAGGCCAGGCTGAACTACATAGTGAGAGATTGTCTCAAAAACCAAAATAATAATAATAATAATAATAATAATAATAATAATAATACAGCTTTTATTGTACCTAACAGCACTGTCACTGGCCATATGCAACATGAAATATATGACCAATATATTCTGTCCTTTGGGGATACAGTGGTTTACTTTCTGGGGAAAGAGGAAAATTATAGTTATTGAGTGCTTGCATCCTAAAAACAATGCTTTGAATTAAGTAACAAGTACTCATACTTTACATGTAATTGATAAAATATGTCCAAGTTTGAATAGAGCTATCTCTCATTTCACAATTGTGACCTTATTAACTCGCTGTTATTCTGGCCTCTAAGATTATGGAGTAGGACATATTAATCTGAAACAAATGAAGTACTAAATAGTCTACGCTATAAAGTGCTATCAGACAGTTTATCAATAATTTGTGACACTTGTAGGAGGAAAAGATTCCATAAAAGTGCTCATTGGTAAAAGAAACACAGATTTTTAAATATATAAATATTGAGAGGTCATTCTAGAATAGTTTGCAGTAAGGAATAGATTGGTATGGTAAAATAAAATACCCAGTAGAGAGTAAATACATACTTCCTTTGATTCTGAAGGAGAATAAAGGAAGAATACTGCCTAGATATGAGATTAATATGGGGTTCCATGCCAGAGTAAAATTACTATAGGGCCAGAACTCGATAGGTGGTCAATACTAAAATGTTGCAAAGATAAAATGGTTTATTATTGTTGTCATTAACTAGAAAAACAAACTAACATTTTCATCATCTTCTATGTGTGGTTTTTCTACTAACCTTTGTCCTAAATCAAAAGATAAGTTTGAAGAAGATCTACAACACATTTTTAGATTTACCTGTCTCCACATTCAAACAATGGTTAATTGGTGAGGTCTGCAGTACCGCTCTGGTTCTCACTGTTTGACGTGCTGAGTAAGAATGTGAGGCAGTGGAGCCTGGGTGCACGCTGGACGTGTGCACCATCTTAGCACCTGCTTGGTACGTTTTACAGCTTACCACTCAGATGATAGAGGAGCCATTATTTTCTAGGTGCAAAGTGCTTGGTGCAGCATAAGTGGGATCATTTTAAAAAGGCAAGTTAAGCCTGCAAAGACTTTTTACATACTCTTCAATAGTCTTTGACTTTTCAATAATGGAAAGAAACTTTACAAAAATGACAAAATTTGTCAGGCAAACTACAACTTACAAGAACAAAATCAGCAATGATAACTACTAGTAACTTTCTGGTTCTTTAGACTTCTAAAGTAGCTATTGATCCTTCTCACCGACAATTTTCTGGACATCAGTGCTTTTGCTGTGTATTTCTCTCTGTTTAAGGAGAGAGGAAGCATCCATGATGTTGGCCATCCATATTTGAGCATGAGTGAAATTCATATCTTAGGAACTGGAAACAGATCGTCCTCTCCTGGTGAGAAGAGATTTAACCATGCATCAGGCAACAGATCAGATGGTGTTTGTTGTAACCGGTAGATCAGGAATAACTGATTTTAAAAACAAATAAGAAATAAAGAAGCAGAAAACCCTAAAAGAGTGAGTTCCTTCATAATTGAAGTCATGTTATAAAACCAGTTGGAAAAGAAAGAGAGAACATGAAGCATTATGCCGAATAATAAATACCTCATGCTGAAGTGCAAAGAGTATACCAAGGTCAACACATTCAGCTAGAAAGGTCCAAACCATCTGATTCACTTTATGAAAGTTTTAAGTCTTTTATTGTGTTGGGGGGTTAATATTTTAATTTAGAGTCACTTTTAAAGCTACTGCTAGCACAGATAAAAATTTATGGTTTCACAGCTGTAGAGTTTTTAGATTTAATTAGAAGAACTGTTCCCTTTATGCAACAACTTTCTCACAGAGGTAGGATGAGCTGATTTGAATTAATGTGCTTTAAATAATTTTTACTGAGTTTCCTGCTGTGAATAGCTAAGTAGAAGTTTTGTGGTGCATGATTTTAAAGGGAAATTTTTTTCCTCCCTATAATTGAGTATGTGATATTTTTTCACCTACCCTTAGCAACAAGAGTTCATAAACAAACAATTTTATTAGAAGAGAAGAGGTCAGTATGACCTCTATGTGTCAGCTCCAGATCTACTGAGAAATGTGTGCTTAGGAATTTGGAGACTAAAAGAGAAATTTTTGGTAGGGCTTTATCTTTGTCTTTATAAACATAGCAAAATAATTGCAAAAGCAAAGTAATGGGGAAATAATACATGATAAATATTTGTATGCTGAACTTGGTGACAAGATCTGAAATTGCTGAAATTAGAGGGAGAAACTCCCATGAGCTCAAAGGGCAAAGTAGCCATTTAAAACTACTAGTCATTTTAGGCAAACGCTGCACCCATTCTAGACACTGGAGGATGTCAAGAACTTTCTTACTTGGGAGGCAAGTTAGAGTCCTTGGATTCCACAGAATCATTAATTTCAAGTTCATTTTATCAATATGATTTGTGGCTAGACAGCCTTTGGCTATACTATTTCATCTGGTCAAATATTTTACATAGAATTTCATGGATACTTCAAATAAACAGCATGAGTAGCAGGAGGAAAACGATGTCGAGGACTTGACTTTAAGATAAAGAGATGGTTAAGCATTAGTCACTTAAATTTACACTAGCTAATGAACACACATGAATATGCTAGATTAAGAAAAGTTCAATAAAAATCAAAAGCAAGCCCACTATTTGTTTTATTGTTATTGTCTACCACAAGTCCACATCTCTCCTAATTTCTTAAGTGATTACTTCAAGCACACTTTCTGTGTTCAATTCATCAAAATTTTTCTCAATCTCAGGCTGAAGAAATCCTTGCTTTTACATTAGGAAGAAATAAAAAAAGTCTGCCAGTAAAACTTCCACAAGCTTCCAGAACAGCTGCGCATGCCCTGGGCCAATGCATTGTCTTCGATCCAATCTTCGTATTGACTTTTGTGTCTCTAAATAAGTTATCAACGTTGGTGTTGTTTTGTTAGCGTTTCACTTTCCCTCCCAGTATGAATTCTGCACTTTTTCCTTAGCAGCATTACACATGTATATTATTCATCTACATACTTTTAAATGTAATACTTTTATTTTGGGTAAAAGCCAAACTTTAACGAACATACTCCAATTACCAGATTATAACAACCACTGTTAATTCCTATCATTTTGTTTTGAGACCCTGTATCGTTTTACTGTTTTTGTGTTGTTTTCTTATTGTCTGTGTTGTTTTTGTTTTTCTCTTTAAAAAAACAAAAAAATCCAAACTTTATGCTAATATTTGATATCTAGTGCTATTCTATTTACCACAAAGCTCTGTAATAAAATATGGTTGTTGGCTTTACTTTATTGGGATGAGAGTGTTTTGATATGTTCGTTTGGTATTTAGTTTTCATCTTTAACACATTATGTATGAATTCTTTGCAAATTATCAGTATTTCTTCAAAAGACTTGCATATGTGTCCAACACTGTATTCATGCTGTATTCCTGAAGAATTCTGCTGTGTTCCCAGGACTTCTGACCTTCTCCAGCTGCCCGGGACCCTGCTTCGCTGCTACACTCAACCAAGCTGAAAAGAGCCCACACTGCCTTCCTAGGGGCTGCTTTGCCAGAATTCCCATTTTGGATCTTCAACTTCTTATCTCATGCCTCAAATACCCCTTGCTTGTCCACTTTTTAAAAATAGCAATTTCTGGAACACATTGTAGCTAGTCTTTATTTTGCTGATCTTGCATGTTAAAATTTATTTCTATTAGCAGCTCTACTTGAATGCCTCTGTCCTAATGAAATAGCAGTTCTGCGTTCCCCAGCCCTGGGAATCACAATTGTAGTTTCTGTCTCCATGAATTTGACTACAGAGACTACTTACTGAAGAACAATAGAATCTTCATCATTTTGCAACTGGCTTATTTCATGTGGCATAATGTATTTTAGTTTCATACATACTGTAGCATGTATCAAAAATTACTTCTGTTTGAATAATAGTCTACTTGAATGTGCATAACACATGCTTTTCATTTATCCGTAGACACATGGTTGGCTTCTATCTTTAGGCTACTGCAAGGAATGCTGGGATGAACATAGATATACATGTGTCTGGAATCCTTTATACTTGCTTTGTATATACACCCAGAGGAAGGATTATTGCATCATATTGTAATATTACGTTTCTTGAATATTTTTTCAATAACGGCATTATTTCTCTCTCTCTGTCTCCTCTCATAATCATCATAATGAATGTAAAATATATTTCATTTTTGGATTTATTTTGCATTTATACATTTTCTCTAGAGAAATATCTACTAAAATTCTATGTCTATTTTTAAACCACACTGATTATTTGTTGGTGATTTATGGGAGTCCTTTATGTATCCTGGATATGAATCTCCCATTAGACATATAACCTGAAAATATTTTTTCATACTTTTGTGTTGCAATTTCACTATGTTGATAGTGCAATTTACGTACCAACCATTTCAGTTTCAAAGAGATCAATTATCTTCTTTTTTAATGAGTTGTTTATCCTTTCTATGTGATAGCCAAGAAAAAAATTGTGAACTTCAATATAACAAAAAATTCTTGGCCACATTTTCTTTTAGGCATTTAGAGATTTATAGTTTCATTTCTTTATTTAGTTGGCTGATCCTGTTCATATTAATTTTTGTTGGTCATTTAGAGCACAACCTCTCCTCCCTGCATGTGATTATCCAGTTTTCTTAGTTCCATTTTTAAAAAAGATGGTCCCTTTCCATTTATCATTTTTGGCATCCCTGTCCAAAATCATTTGACCACTTAGGAAAGAGTTTGTTCCTGAGTTCTCTATCCTATCCCAGTGTTTGATACATACATATATTTTTTCTATTACCATAATTCTTGACTTTAAATTACATTCCAAGAATTCAAGAAATATATTCATTTATTTATGTATTCAATTTCCTTTTGTGATATTTTACAGTTTTTAGTACATGCATATTATTTATTTGGTCCCATGTATTCCTAAATATTATTTTGATTTATTTAAATTCTTTCTTAATTTTATTTTGGATTATCCACTACTTGTGTACAGCATCATACCTACTTTAATATATTGATTTTATATGCTGAAATTTACTAAATTCTTTAGATATTCAATCTTTATGTGTATCAATATGGAATCTAGGATTTCTACATATAGTGTAAAATATTTGTGGAAATAAATTATTTTTCTTTTGTAAATTTAACAACTCTCTTTTCTTTTACTTTCTTAAATTCTTATGGTAAAAATTCACATTATGATTAATAGAAGTGGAAAAAGTAGACATTAAAACCTGTGAAATACAGTTCTGCATCAGTTAAGATGATCCTTTAATTCTATAAATGTGGTACATTACACCGATTAGTTTCAGTAGGGTAGAACACCCTTGTAATCCAGAAATAAACTCTAGCAGTGCATGTAGTATTACCATTTAAATACATTGTTAAATTTTGTTTATTAATATTTTTATACTTTGCATTCATATTCATGATAGTTATTAATTGGGTATTTTTCTTCTTATCAGTTACCTTGGTTTGGGATCATCTGATCCTCACAGAATAGATTTAGTGGATTCCCTTGTCTTCAAATTTAGACAGAATTTGATAAAGATTGGTATAAATTACTTAAATGTTTCATAAAATTTAACAATAAAGCCATATAATCTTTTACTTTTATTTGGAACATTTTGTATTGCTATTTAAACATCATTGCTATATATACATTTAATAATATACTTTATTAAGATTTAATCTTAGAAAGATGTGTGTTTCTAGGAATTTTTCAATTTGCTCTAATTACCCAATATTTCGCATGTAAATCTTTATAATTCTTTTTCATGGCAATTTTATTTTTGTAAAATCAGCATGGATATTTGTTCTTCCAGTTTTGATTTTAACTATTTGAGTCTTAATCTTTTTCTTCATCTATCTAGCTGAATTTTTTAATATTCTTCAAGAACTCACCCTTGGTTTTGATGTTTTCTTCTATTCCTTTTTTATCCACTATTTTATTTTCATCTCTGTTTTGTTGTTTGTTCTCTTTTACTACCTTTGGCTTTAGCTATTTATTTTTCTGGTTACTTAATATGTGGAATATGGTTGTTGTTCTGAGCTCTTTGTTAGTTTATAAATATTTAAACTGTGAGTTTTCTGTAGTGTGTTTCTTTTTGCATTCCATGCATTTTGGTACATTGTGTTTAAATTTCATTTATTTTAAAATGCTTCCTAGTTTCCCTGGGCATATATTCCTCAACCACTATTCCAATATGTTATATTCAATTTCCACACACTTGTGAATTTTACAGATTTTCATCTGGCTTCTGGTGTCAATTTCTAATATCATTCAATCTTAAATGTACTAAGATTTTTATCACCTAATATATTTCCTGTAGAATGAACTTAGGAAAAGTACATCAGGCTTAATATTCTGTCCACTCAGCAATAGTCTGACTTGTCTATAAAATATACGTTTGTTCAAATCCTCCATTTCCTAACTCTTCTTCTAACTTATTATGTTAAATATGAAAAGTTAGATATTAAAGTCTGTGATTATTATTATATTTGTTCCTGTATATATTTGTATACAATTATCTCAACTATCTTCCTATTTAGCATTTGAAAAATTTTCTGGCTATTTTTTCGCAGGCTGTAATTCAGTGATACACAGATGAAACTTTTGGGCATTCATGGCCCTTAAAAGAAATGCCTATAAGTAAAAAGTGAGGGACCTGGAACTATGTCACACAAACACAGCATAGGAAAGGTTCAGTGTTGTATGGCAGGTACAGAAGTGGTCCCAGAAATGATTTTTCAAGTGAGTTTTAAATTTTGAGAAGCCGTTTGCCATTGAAATAAGAAGGAAAGAGTACATGTACAGTTTAATGGTATTTAGTTTTGTGTATTGAAATTTTAAAAAAGAATGAAACTAATATTTCATACATTAATTTAAACCATTAGAAACTTGGAAAGTTAAAATGTTCCATTTCCATAGAGTGTTTACCATCTTCTATTCATATAGCCTAGGGTATGAAGAAAATATTTCCCTTGTGGTCAAAGAAATTGTTTAGCCTCTGTATATTTGCATCAACTTTCAGAATCATAGTTCTTGTTCTCTTAATATTGTGTAGGAGCTGGTCCATTGTGAAAACTTTGCCACTAGCATTTCCTTTGAAACATGTTTGGCTTTTCATCATAAACAGTTTCTTTAGTAATTTTAACAAGCTCATCTTCCTTAGACTCCTTTGGCTGAGTGATTACTGCTTTTCCCAGGGTAGCCAGCCCAACGTCTTCAAGGTTAGCAACTTCTGTGATAACTTTTGCATTTGGTTCAAATTGAACTTCTAGTGTCTCACAATTTGATTTTTCTTTGGTTGTAATTTCTTGCACACACTTTCCTGTCTATGCATGGATTGAACGCTCGGGTACCACCGGGTATGCTTTGAAGGAAATGGCATGATTGCCATCAACCCTTTGGTGCATCTTTTACACGGTGATTTGTAGGCTGAAGAACTAGCAGTGAGGTTTGTACACACTAGAGCTATTCCTGTTGTCATGCCCTGCTGACTGAGATTTGATCCACAAGTGGGAGAACGGTGTTCTTGGGGCGGACTGTACAAAGGGAGATTCATGCTTCTCAGTGCTGTGCAAAATGAGGACAGCTTTTAAAAGCATTTAAAGAGTAAATGGGAGCATAGCACAGAAGACAGGATGTGTGGGTGGGAGGTACTGTACTTAAGGAAGTGCTAGGTTTCTCTTGGATTTTGAATCACAGATATAATCACTTCCAGTTATTCTCACTGGTTTTTCTTTTCTCATAAGGGTGCCCATCCCTTTGTAGACTGAAAAATGTCCATTTAATGACATTTTGATAGATATGATCTATATTAATTCATGATTTCCTGACTACTATTAAATACAGGTTTGTCCAAATATCTTTTATTAATGGGTTGCCAATGCTTTTAACCAGTAAACATTTATATCAAGATAGAATCATTATAATTCTTCAGAATTAGAATCATCTACAAAAATGGCATCACTGTGTTTTAAGTTAGGTGGTATAAATTTAAATACATGGCACATTGGAAGTGTCTGAGAAAAAGCCCAGGAGTGAAACTGGTTAGTTGATAACTGAACATTGACATCCCTTTTGGGAATTTTTCTGAGATTCGAAGTTAGTGTTCCCTTCTGATTTATTACTTTTAAGGGGATCTTATCTAAGTAAAGAGTCAGTGGACCAATAGATAGCACTGTCCTTTTAGCTGAGCTTTTTCTTTCAACAGAAGTGACGTACATATTTTTGCTGTTTTTGTTGCTATTGATTTAAGTCTTTTGAGTTGATGCATTTGAAATGCCCCAGGAAAACATATTGTCCTCAGAGTAGCTCTGCAGGTTTCTTGAACTCCCACCAAGGTAAAGTATTGAAAGATATATGAGATCAGTGGCTTCCCATTTATATTAAAAGATACATCTCAAACCAACAGAAGCGCATTCAAGAGAGGAGGAGGCTTGCAGCTGTGTTCTGCCTCTGCTGCGGCCTCCTCAGTGTGCTGTCAGTCATTAACGATCGTGATCCAGCGTTACAAGGGAGACACGGGTCAGAGTAAAAACCCAGGGCTGGTTTCTTACCAATTCTGAATTTAGAGTTCAGAAAACAAGCAATTCCAATAGTGCCTAAGAGCCCAAGTGGGGAGAAAGATGAATGAAAAATGTCCATTCAGAGTCGGAAGACCAGCAGAGATCAATTACCCTGCAAAGTTTGGTGTTTGCTAGGTTCATTATTTTAAAAAATAGGATCCAGAGAGAAAGTGAAACAGATAATTGAAAGAGGGACCCCGGGGACCCTGTAAGTGGTCAGGTGTGAAGTGCTTACGACACATGGGTGGTGACAATGTGCTGCAGAGCCCCACAGGCCTCAAGTTTTCCTGTCGTGATTAGCAGTACACTGATATTTAATAGGCGTGTGTTCCGGAGCTAAATCTCCACACAGGTAGAAACAGCAGAAAGGAGTAAAAGGATAACATTTGCCTAACCGATGGCCCGGAACCCCGCGCTCCTGGCAAGCTGCTGCAGTAATGAAACGAATGTTGAGTTTTACGTTTTCACTCGTGAGCACAGGCTGCTATTTCTTCTCAGCACGGACGCCTGAGGGAGCCGTGCTGTCCTCCCTGTGCATCGTCACAGCCAGCGAGCATTCGTCTTCCTCCATCACTTGCGAAAACGTGACAAATCAGTATTTCTCTCTGAATAAACTGAAACTGAGCATGTAAGGGGGTATTTCTTTTTTCTGTCTCATTTCCCCGGTGTGATAACACTGAAAAGATAAAAAATTTAAAAATATTAAAAATTTTCAGTGTCATATTGTAGGAAGAAGTTTCTATTTTCAATTAAAAATTTCTATGGTTTTGGGAGGCTTAATTTTATATATTTGCTGAAACTTTGGCAACCCTTCCTATCATTTCTAATATTTTATGGAAAGTTATGTTTTATTTTAGACATTAGATTTTTCTTTCTAAGACTATGTGTTTGAGCAAGAAAACTACAAAGGTTCATTAAATATTTCAAGATTTTCCAGCCTTCAATTTTATCTTTTTTCCATTTTTGAAATTATATATGTATATATATATATATATATATATATTAATTATTGCTAACATTTTGCATGTGAAATGGACTTGCACTTTCAAATGATTCCTAATGAATATTTGTTATTGATGGGAACATAAAATGATCCCTCATTTCAATAACTTCATAGGTCTTCCTCCCTATTTTTGAAAGAAGGTTGATGGAGAAGCTGAGAATTACTGCCTGGAAATGTTTCCATTGAACTCAGAGAGTCCAAGGCTTCCTTTGGGTCCCACATACAGTGAACAGAGGCAACTTTGCACAAGGGCTTCAGATAGTTGTGTAGTAGGGGCACTCGTGCAGAGAGCTGGTTAACAGTGATTACAGAACAGTGTGAGAGGTGCCCTGAGAGCAGGAATGGGATTTATCTCACCCAGAAGGACAGTTTTCTCTCCACAGAAGAACTGCTTTGATTTCTTTTTCTAGATTAATTGCATCTGTTCTAGAACTTCCTGCCAGTGGGAGCATTCAGGATGGACTCTGGTATCTAATTTGCTTCCTGTGTCATGTGTAGTGAACTTGATTTGGTTGTATTACTGGGAACTTTGCCCCATTGTATGAGTAGAGCAATGTCTGTTTTCATTGTCTTATTCTCCCTTGGAGCTGAGCAGGATGTGATGACCCCTATTCAAACCTCTGCACTAAGAGGAGACCAAAGTCTGACACAGCATCTAGCAGCTGCAGGCTAATTCCCCACACTAACTGAAGTGACCATTCTTGGGGTGGCTCAATAGTACAGTGCAGATTAGAGACCTCCAGCTGAAGGAGACAGGTCTCTATCTACTGCTATCACTATCAAGGTGACTGCCTGCAAATCTATCCTCTGAAAGAGCCCACTGAGCAACTTGCTACCTAAGCAAGAATACTCTTCTACTGGAGGAGTCAGTTAAATTTATTTTAGGCCTGATACTGTGTGCCTCTATCAAATTATACCTTCAGAGGTCCTCACAACTTCTGCCCACAAACTCTTCTTCCAGCTTCCAGTGGGAGAAATTCCTTAGGACTTCTGTTATAGTGGTGTTTTGCAACAAGCAAATGAAGGGCTATTGGGTTTGGTTTTTTGAAGACACCTAACTCTGTGCTGCCATTCTAAATGAGGAACAATTATGCTAATAACCTATAGCTACAATACTGCATATGTGGACATGTGCTAAGAGTACACTATGTGTTGAAATATTTCACTCTCAAAAAACATATTTTCCTTTTATTTGTAGTTCTGAACATTAGTTATACTTTTTTGCAATGTAATCAAAAGGTACTTAAGAATTGAAAGTTGGAAAACTGTAAAAAACCTCAAGCATTAATGGTTTTTCCATTTTCATTTGTGTATGAATTTTTAATAAAATATAAGTTATCTAGTACAGGTTGTGAAACATTAATGCAAGTGAAAATGTTTCAGTGAACACCTTTCAACAACTGAACTTTATAATGCGGATAAACCTGTTAATTTTTCCATATAATACCATCATTTGGACTTTTTTAAAAGTAAATTT
>PVLD010002280.1:43208-103373 GCA_004027595.1 Dinomys branickii
ACACACACACACACACACACACACACACACACACACACACACACACACACTCACACACACACACACTCATCCCAGTACTCAAAAATTTCTTCCTTAAGAATAACAACGCAATTCCTTTGAAATGTAATCATCGGGAAGGACACAGCCTCTGTCTTCCCAGCCCTGTGGAAGGAGAACCCTAATGATGGTAATTTTCCGCTAGTGACACAGTCAACCTGATCGTATTTACGCTGATCAAAGGTTAGCAATTCACATCTGAGCCTCTCTTCCTTTCCCACCTGCTCCAATCTTCCTGTAAAACGCTGCCACCTTTGTTCAAATTAGAAAGGAGCTTAGCTCTTTCTCCTCCATTACATACTAAATAAAACCTGTTTTGCTATTTTGTCTGGAGCCCGGTTTTGGTTAATTTCATCAAGGCTCTTGTGAATAAAGCAGCTCCAATCATTTTCATAGCTCTTTTTTATGTGCGTGGAAAACAGCGCGGGCGGATGGGGTTTCTGTTCCATAATGTCAGTGCATTTTGAGTTCTCTGAGAAACTCCCAGAATGATTTTCATAGTGATTGTGCTATTTTACTCTTGGCACCAGTAACATAGTCAGAATTGCTCTACAAACAGCTGACATTTGGTATCAGACTTATAATATTAACCATTTTAATGTATGATATTGTGGTACTTAATCTTATTTTTCACTCAAGGAATGATTTTGGTTGTCTTATTTGCCTATTGAAACTTCATGGATCTTTTCTGAAATTATTTATCCCAGTTGTTCGCACATTTAATTGGATATGTGTCTTTTTTCTGGTTGTTACTGTAGTATTGTTAGGATTCTGTTTATTCAGAATGTGGAGAATTATTTCATCTGATATAGCTATCAAAATTACTGTTTGTGATCTGCAGTTTGTGTTTTCATTTATTTCCTTATGTCTTTGGACAAAGACTAAATACATACTATACATTGATGAAATATGTGTTATTTTTGTGGTTGATTTTATATTTCCCACTGAAGACACATTTTTATACTTCAAGATCAAAAAGAGTATTATTTTCTATGTATTTCATCATTTTAACTTTTGCACTTAGTTCTGTCATCAAATTAGAATTTAATTTATGCTCATTGTTTGAGTACCATAAGACAAATTTGGCAGGTCTGCTAACATTATGGGTGGATAAAAGACTTTCCTTGTAATTACTTTATATTCTTCATTGAAAAATTATTTGCCAACTAAATGTGGTTGTTTTTAGATTCTTCACTGTGTTCTAATGATTTATGTATTTATCAGTTTCTAAAATAACACCATATTTGGTGGTCATTTTGTGGTTTTAATACATATTGAAATCAGAATGCATACATTTCCAAATTTTTCGTTCCTTCAGTAATTGCAAAATATCCTATGGTGTTTAGGTTGGGATTTTACAGAGGAAAATGAACTTCTTAACCACACTTTAATCCATATCAGGATGTTTCTCTCTCAACTGATTCAAGTCTTCTTTAATTTGTCTTACCAATGATGTATAATTTTTGAATAAAAGTCTGATACCCATTATTAAATATATCTCTAAATTTTCCCATGTGAATCTGACAAGTTTATGTACTCTTGATTTAAACTTGATTCTGCCATTACTTGTGCTAGTGTACAGAAAAGCAGTGATGTCTAATGCCCCGGATATATACTCCAACACTGTTAAATCTACTCACTTTTTAATTTTTTATATCATGTAGCATTTTCTGCTTATTTGATGTCATTCTGAATAACTGTGTTTTTACCTCTTTCTTTCCAATCTTAATGTCCTTCAGTTCTTTTCTTTGCTTACTGCACTGGGGTGAGCCTCTTTGCAAAGTGGTCAGAATGACTATTTTTGCTTTGTTCAGTAACAGGGCACAAAAAGCACTGAGTCTTTTAACTTAAAGTTGCTTGTTAATGAGTTCCCACAGATGCTTCCTTCAGATGGGGAGACTTATAGCTCTTTCTCATTTGTGGATGTTCACTATGAGATACTAGTTTTATATTGTATCAATCGCTTTCTGAATATCTCTTGAAATGCCTATATAATTGGCCAATTTTGAACGTTCAACTAATCTTAAATTTTTGACGTGAATCCCATCTTACCATGAGGTAGTCTCCTTTTTATATGTAGTCAAATATATATATATATATATATATATATATATATATACACACATTTTCTGAAAACATGCACAATATAAGTTGAAATCTTTTAAGCCTCACTTATTGGAACACAAAATTTCCCAGTCTATGTTTATCTCTGCTAATAGTTTTTACGTTTAAAGCATCTCATGACATGCTCAGATTGTTGTCCTAAGTGTGAAAGGCATAATCCTGTGAATTTTTCCAGTGCTTTCTCTGGGCATCACACTTCCCAGTGCTTTTTTTCCTTGGGAATTCTTGCTGGAAAGGTCCCTGGAAACCTGAATTTGACATCATTGAAACTGGAATAATTATGACATTTCTTTTCTTTATTTGCTCTCTGTTAAAGATTATTGTGTTGGACGATCTGTAAAGAAATATCTGAAATTATTGTGTCACGAATCACTTATTATTCAGTTTTCTGGTCATGACAGTGAGTGGCTGATTTCCATCTCTGGAACGCCATCAGGAAATCACCTATGCTAGGATTTTGAAGTTATCTGTAGTATTGATTACGTATCAGGAATATGAGAATAATATCTTTTATTTCTCTAAATGCAAGTGTTTCTTTCTCCAAGTTTGATGATTGCCATGATTTTAAGGAAAATATAAGAAAGAAAAACGTGTAAACTTGCAAGGTATAAAAATAATAGAATGCGGTTGACCCAGAAGGCAGTACATATTTTGACAAAAGCGTCTTAAAACACATATAGCTGTACATGATGACACACACCTCTATTCCCAGTAGTCGGGAGGCTGAGGTAGGAAGACAGTTGCAAAATCAAGGCAAGCCTGGGCTATATAGTGATATCAAGGGCAGCTTGAACTACGTACCAAGACCCTATCTCAAAAAGAAAAAAATTAAAAATTCTTATCCTGATATTACAGGAAGAAAAACAAAAAGAACAATCACTATACTTGTAGCTGTAAGTTTAGAATCAAATTTCAGTTAAGTTTCAGAGGTCAGTATTATCAGATTATTCTATGAGAATCAAGTTTAGATTTGATCTGGGTCCTGTTGACTCTTGTCTATTTAACCACTCTGCTACGTCTTGTGCTAGAGAAAGATGGAAGCGTGTGGGCCTCCTGAGAATGACACTCATGTGTCTCAGCTTGGGCCTATGCTCTTTCCTGTGCTTGGCTGTGCTCCTTTATTTTCTTTGGTGAGATTTGCCCCATCTTAAATTCTTCAACAGCTAAATACTGACCTTTCTAGTGAGTTTTTCCTAGAAACCCTTTAATTAATTGGTTTTGTATGACTACATCTTATAGCTTCCAACTTGTTACTATATTACATTTTATTATCTTTGCTTTTTCAGAAAAGTGTCTCATGATTCAGATTGCACAAAGTCAGAGGGCATATCCTTTCATTCCTGAAAACCCAGTGCCTGATAGTTTGTTTAAGGAAAACTTGTTGCTAAATATATGTTGCATTACTGTATCAACAAACTGACAAACTAATGAATCCATTTTGCTAATGGTTTCTCTGTTACTTCTATAATGAGAAAATTGACACACTAATAAAATTGTGATTTAATGAAATCTATTCTCAAACATCTCAAATCGCTCTTACTGTGGAATCAAGTGGAATAGAGAAGGTTCTACTTCATAGGATTCCTTGCTTTGAGGGTTACATTATTTAGTGCTGTTGACTGTGAAAGGAACACACATTATGAAACACTGAAGGCTGCATCCAGCTATCTGTAACAATGCCATTATTTCATATGTTTTAATTATATTTTCCCCAATGGAAAAGACAAGTGTATAGTGGGTCAAATGATGAACTCTCATAAAAATTTGCAACCATTCTAATTCTTAGCCCTAGTAAATGTGATTATATTTATGAAAAAGGGTCTTATATGATATAAGAAACATAAGAGTCTTGACATCTGCTCATATGTAACTCTCTGGTGTTCCCTAAGACCAAGGACAATAGTCTTCTAGGAGACAGGAGACGAGAAGGTACAGCTAGTGGGGAATGCCTTTTGAACATGGAGACAGCAAGTTAATTTCTAATTTGTAAAGTGAGAAAACAGCTGGATTATATCTAAGTTGCTCCGATATATTCTTTAGTTTTCTAATCAGTGCAGAAGATTTCAGTTGTTTCTTAAATATAATCTAGGTAGTGTTTACTACAGTTGAAGCTGCTGTTGTACTTTGGTTTTAAAAACTGAATGAATCTTACTCTTGTTGGATATTCCATTATGTTACTATACATCATTATAGTACTTCCTGCTTCAATCGCCTCCACGTGCTTGTATCTTTTCATGCTAACAAACAGATAAGAAGTGCATCCTAAATTATAACCGTTTTCAGGGTTTTTTCTGTTTTGTTTTGTTTTTGTTTGTTTGTTTTCAGTTTTTGTTACTCCAGGATCTAGGCCATTTTTACAAGTCATACTTTGGCAAAGGAAAAAAAATCTGTAAATACTATAGAAAAGTATAGAACTTAATTCTCTTTGGTGCGCAGTCTTAGAGACCAAATGTCCGAGTGTTTTTTAAGGTGCAATAACAGAACCATCCATTAAGGGAAATTTCTGCCGGTCTTCTGTAAGGAAATTTTCACCAGAGACACTGTAAACACGATGTACATTAAAATTCAGGGCCATACAAATACACAGACATTTCCATTCACACATAAACATTTGTAATAATGTTATTTGTATTCCTTCTTTTTTTGATATTTAAATGATTATGTTTCCTAGAAGTACTATAAACTGACCACAAAGATTACAAACTAACGTGCATGTTTTGGATATGCCTCTGTGGAAGTGTTTCCACGAACCTATATATGATGCTGAACTTTGTGTCACTATTCTAAGAAAAGATGATAGGACAATATGAGTGACTTTAAATCATATTCACCTAAATTCAAAGTCTATTTTTTTTCTAACTGACAGGCTTTAGGTTCAAGAGAAGATTTTGAATAGTGCAAGAAGTTAACAACACAACAGATTATCCTAACAATTATAAAAGAAGAAATTGGTTTTTCAAATTTTATGATTAATCAAAATCCCCTGGTAGCTTGCTGAAACACAATTTACTGGGCCAGTAATTTGTATATCTAATAAATTTGTAACCGAAGATGATGTTGCTGGTCTGGAGCTGCATCCTGAGAAACAAATAATGTTTGCAGAGAAAAGAAGTATACTTGTGAGCATAGTGAAGACCTAAGCCGCCCACACAACAGTGGCTTTAACTTTTTCATGGTGTCTAACAGTGGTAGAAAATAGCAAGTCTTACCCTCCACCTCCCAGGAAGACGTGGATGAGGCACTTTATCATTTTCTCTTTCAAATGCCATGGAAGGAAATGGGATTGGAGTGAGGTTATACTAGTGAAATGAGAGGCATTGACTCTAACTTGGAAATCTTGGGGGTAGAAGAAGTGTTAGAAGCATGTCTAGGGTTCTGAAGTATTATCACCCTTTGGTGTGAGGATGAGGGTGATGAATAATCCTCGAAAAATATGAAAGACACAAACATTGCCAAAGTACAGAGCTGAAAGCTTACTAAAAAATAACCCCAACAAATGTGTCTCATTTGAGAGTATAATGTTCCTATGAAGGCTACTCACATGAAGGGTTCATTTTCAGTGGTTTATACTGATTCCTGTTGGGAAGGAGTGAGTGCCTGTGATCAGTATGTGGGCTCAAAACTCATTCATGATTAGATGATCGTGGCATGGGTCTTGATCTCTCCAATCATTTGGTGATAAATAAAAATTCCTTGTCCTATATGAGGCATGGGTCACAAGGAATGATCAGATGTAGAATGACACAAAGGTACCGAAGCATGATAAAACAATTTGTTTTACTACTTAACAGTATTAGTACTTGGGTATTCTAAAATCACAGAATTTGGGATAGATAACCAAAGCCACAACTGTAGAGTGAATATATGAATTCTTCTTTATTCCTCAACACTGACAAAAGAGGAGATTAAAGACACAAATTTTATAGTTTACCTCCCATTCCCAAATTTCACAAGGAGTTAATAAAATCTTTAGTGGAGTAATAAAGAGGAAATCAACATGACAGTCACAATTCACTAGGCCAACCAGTGTGCCTTCCTCGGAGGAGGTTTTGATGATGAAATACTGTCATTCATGTCATCTATTTCAAAAGCAAATTAAAGGCCTAAGGGAAGATCTCTGAGAAGAATTAACATTTTTCATGTTGTAGATATATATAATACAATAATTCTTAAAGTGCTGGACATTTTTCCCCCTGGGCTCATAGAAGAGGAAAGAGAGTAAAATGGAAAATTGGAATGAGCTTGAAGAGTCCCAAATCCAACCTCTTCCAGCTGACATTTTCTGAGGTCTATTTACAATGGTTTGTAATCCACCATCACAAGATAATTGGAATTCCTTTTTACATGGTGTTTACTGCACCTTCTAATTGTTCCTTTCTTTGTTAGTGATGGTGAAAAATAGGCTCAAGAAGAAGTAGATTCATAGATGTAGTTTTTAATGTAAGGGAATCCTACACCCAGTGGTCATTGGATACAAGTGAAAATCATAAGGCCAGCAACACGGGCAGGTAGCAAATCAATGGTGCATACTGCTTCCTTCTACCCTTTTATGAAACATTCTGAGCACATAAAAGGTTTCTTAATTATCCTGCCTTCATACTTTTAGTGAAGAGAGAAATCTCCTTGTAGTTAAAAAATCCAAACCATTGCATGTGATACTGTCGTGCTTTACATTAACATAGTGAGGGGTGAATATTTATACTGCCTTCTGTTAATTTTTCCATAGCTGATCTTGAAGAATGTTATCATTTTTAAAAAGTTAACGATCATGGAAAATAAGGAAAGGACATTCACATAGTTTGCCCATGTGATGAGCATACGGATGGCAGAATTCTATTGGTTACTCCATGTTACAATATTCTATGATATGGATTCTAGGATAAAACACGCATGTATATAAAACTGGCATTTTAATTAGCACTACTTTTATGATACGGAAATAGAAGAAAGCATTTTTAAGATAAAATTATAACTTTTAGGCTTTCAGTAGATTTTTATGGTCATGGTTAAGATGTATGTCAATTATGTTTATTGAATGTAATAAATAAGCCTTTCCTGAAGGGTCTATCTCCTTCCCTACTCCTTTGATTTCTTCCTCTGCCTCCTGCTGACATACCAAGAGCTCTTTCTCAATTGCCACACTGCTCAGCCACGCCCCCTGCCTTAGAGCCAGCTGACTATGGCTTGACATCTCTACAGTAATAAACATAGGATGGTGTCTCTCAGATGGGACTCAGCAAGTTTTCCTGATAGAGCCTGGCATCTTTGGCATAGAGACAGACAGTTTCATTAGCTGAAATAATAATATTGCTGTATATTTTCTTTATTCAATAACTTTACAAATGGTACAAATTTCCTTATGATATTTGAAAATAAAAACTGCTAAAATGTCTTTAAGAGTTTAAATGATTGAAAGCCCACTGAAATTATGTTTTTTCCTGCTGACATTTGCCATCTGCATTTTAAAAGTGGTATCACTCTATTGTGCTTTGTAATTATAATTATGTTTTTTTCATTTTAATATTTTACTAGAAGAAAGTTATTAAGCCTTGAATTATTTCTACTATTACCTAGTATTTGTAGAACAGACAAGTAGATTCCTAAGATTACACCAACTTTTCTACAACCAAAACAAATAACATCAGTCACAATTCCTGGAGACCAAAGTATTGAAATATTTTAGAGCCTCTTCTTACTTCATCAAGTACTCTGAATATAATGCTGCATGGTTATGCTTTGAATGACAAATTTCCTCTACTTTCCTCTTATTTATATGATAGTTTCCCTTGAATACTAAACTTTTCTTTTTACTTTTGATTTTCTTTATTCATTTTCTCATGTGTACCTTGTAACATTCATTATTTACCTATATACCATTGAGTCAATTCCTTTTTTAATTTTTAAATGGTGTCTATTTTATGATACAGGCATGTATAAACAGTGGGTTAAATAATTTAATCCACATAATCATGAGAGCTCTGTACAGTTTTTAACCCTACTTCACAGAATAGAAAATCACAACTAAAAGAACTGTTACGGTTGATACATTGTTTCAATTTGGGAAGTCTAGAGCTTTGGCTAAGTGACTCAGTAGTTTCGCATCTTGGGGTGAAAAGAACGTGCCCTTAACCTTCTGGTATGTTGTTCATTGTGTCAATTTGAGAAGTTTAGGTTAATTATGCGACTCAGCAGGGAGCAAGGATGCTTACTTTGTATTTATCCTGAGCCTGTGCAAGAGGAAGGCATGCAGAGGGTGTGGGTGTAGAGGACCCCTGCCAGGCCTCTAGGGCGGGTAAGCTGCATAAAGAAAGGGAATTGAGAAAGGACCGGCTCCTGGTACTTAGGAGGAGGTCCGGTCTTCGCTTCAGCACGGTCATCTCCCGGCTTCTGGTGCAGACTCGCTCCTGCCTGGGACTCTTCAGCCTTCTGGTATAGACTCTCTCGCCTTCATTGAGGTTCTTCAGCAGCACGCTTCCTCACCCAACTCTGTGGCTGAGCATTTGAAGCTAAACTTGTAACTTCTTTTACATTTGAATGTCTTGTGTTATATCTGTTTCTCTAGTAAATTCTGAGTGATACAAGAACTTAAACCAAAATTTCACAGCTAGGAATGGCCAAGTTGCAAAACAAAGCTATTTTCATCTAATTTTTAAGTCTAATTTCTTCCATTTTGGTTGTTTATTGGCCTACGTTATTATATATACATATACATATATATATATATGTGTGTGTGTGTGTGTGTGTGTGTATATATATATATATATATAATCATGTTTATCATAGAGAATTTGTACCAGTACATGATATATTTTGATTCCTCTTTTCCTCTTTTTTTGTCCCACTGGTTTCTCTTCCTTTAAACCACTCTTTCCCTTCCTACTTACAAAGCTTTGCTTCTATTTCATCCTGTTTTTTTCCTTTTCCCTGTTTTACCCCAAGAAACACCATTCATGGAGAGATCTGGATGGAGATCAGTTTCTAGAATCACTGGCAGTGGTTGTTGACACTTCTCCCCTTAACTCTGTCATGAGGGCCCACAGAGATCATTGTCATGGTAGCTACTCTTGGGTAACTGAAATACATCCTTAAGTATCTATCTCAGAAAGTGTATTTGTAACAGAAATATACTATGTCTTTGCAATGACAGTATTTTGAACATACATGGATGTCACATTTAAATTAAAGTACATATATTCAACTTTATTTTCCCTTAGAATTTTGTTTTCTAGTAATTTTGCTTTTAATTAATTAATTTTTTAGGATTAAATACATCAGTTTTTATTTGTGATAAATAGTGACATTCAGCTTGCAGGGTTGACCCACATATGTATCACATCTTGTATATTTTTACTTTTCCAGCTTTCCCTTCTTACTCTCCCTTTTCTCACCAGATCACTTCTCTATGTCCACAGAGTCTACCTATAGTTTGCCACCTTTTAACATGGCTCTTTTATTTTGCTCCTCAAACTAATTATGTTGTGGTTCTTTCAAATAAGAGAAGATATGTGATATTTCATTTTTTGTGGCTGACTTTTTACTTATTGTTATGTTCTCAACATCCATCCATTTTCTGATAAATGAAATTTACCCCACTTTGTAGCTGAGTACTGCTTCATTGTACATACAAAGCACATTTTCCTTACCCAATAATTTGTTGAAGGATGTAGAGGCTACTTCTATGATTTACCCATTGTGAGATATACTGCTATAAATGGATATTCGTGTATCATTGCAGTATGTTTTTAGCTTTTGGGGGAGTATACCCAAAAAAGCAATAACTGAGTTAAATGGAATTTCTATTTATAATTTATTGCATTATCTCTATGTTGATTTCCAAAGTGATTGTGGCAGTTTACATTCCCACAAATAGTGTAGCGGTGTTACCCTGTATTCAGGGTAGCATTTGTTATTTTTTGAGTCCTTGTTTTTTGCGCCATATGTGCTAAAGCAAGGTAGAATCTGAGTATGTTCTCATTTGTATTTGTCTAATGGCCAAATGCACTGAACATTGTTTCATTCTTTTTTGGCCATTTGTGTTTCTTCTTCTGTGAAATGTTTCATCATTTCAGTTGACCAGTTTTTCATTGAATCTTTTGCGCAGGTTCTTTTTTTTGGGGGGGTTCTTTATATTTTCTATTTATTAGTTCTCTGAGAGGTAGCAGGTAAACAGTTTGTTGCAGTCTATTTACTCTGTTTAGGTCAACTACATTCTTACCTTATACCCACTATGATCGTGTTCATATTTATCTGACTTTTTTATGTCCAGATGTATTTTTCTTATGCAGTTTCATGTTCCAGCATTCAGTGTACTTCAATGTATACTTGCCATTGTTATCACTTCCCATTGAATTATTCCTCTACCAGTATGTAGTGATTTTTGTTTTCTTCTAATCAGCTTTGCTTTGAAGTCTAATGTCTTTGAGAATAAGATAGCTACTTCTTTTTGCTTTTGGCTTCCTGTTGAATGTATTATTGTCTTACACATGTAGATTTTCAGTCTGTGTGATTCTTTAATAAGGAGATGTGTTTCTCATAGGTAAGGTATAGTTAGCTCCTAATTTTTGATTCATTCTGCCTATCTGCATTTTTTTGACTGCAGAGTTGAGACCATTTACATTGGGAGTTATTACTGAATGGTATTTAATGATACCTCCACTTGCATTATTATTTTGCTGCTAATTCCTCAGCATTTTCCCTTGCTTAACTGTTAACTGTTGCTTGATATATTCATTCTTTTAGGCTCTTTGGTGTTTTGGCTGCATTGTTTCTGTCCAGGATTTCTTTGATTAGTCTTTGTAGTACTGTTTTGATGAACATGAATTTCTTAAGGTACTCTTTGTTGTGGAATTCCTTGCTTTCTTTATCAACTTTGAATGATAGTTTTGCAGGACATATTAATCTGGTTGAAGGTTGTTTTTTTTTAGAGCTTGAAAATCTTCAGTGAAAGATGTATTGGTTTAAGATTTATGTTGAGAAGTGTGCTTTAAGTTTGCCTCTGTAAGTTTTTAGTTGCCTTCCTTTAACAGCTTTCAGAATTTTGACTTTGGATTGGACTCTGAGATTGTCACTATGATGTGTTATCGATAAAATATTGTCAGATTATGGCCATTTGGGGTTCCATATGTCTCATTTACCTAAAAGTAGATTTTGTTTTACCTAAAATTGGAAGCTTATCCTCTATGATATGGGTAAATTAGTTTTTTTTTTCTCATTTTGGTTATTTTCTAATTTTTCTTTAACATCTATAGTTTTTTGGATTGTTTTCTTTGCATTATCCATGGCCTCATTTTTTTAAAGATATGTCTGAGTATATGGTTCCCTACGTCAACCTTTTCTTCTAGTTCAGACAGTCCTTGTTGGTACTGGTCCTTTCTACTCTCCATATTATCAATAGAATTTTTGTATATTGGATTTCTGTTTGATATCTGCTATGGTCTGGGTGTGGATGTCCCCCAATGCCTCATGCAGGTATAGGACTTTTTCAGAGATGGCTGAATCTACATTGTTTGATTAGTAAATCAGTCCACTGATTGGTTTGGCTGGAATTAAGGATGTGTGTGCTACACCTGCCACAGGATGGGTAGTGTGCATGCAATCTGAGGGACAGAAAGAATCTTATCTCTCTCTTGTTGCTTTTGCTTCCTTAGGGGTGCCATAAATTTTGTTCTGCCTAGACACCCTGCCTAAGAGCCAGCCAATTATGGACTGGAACTTCTCCAAACAGTGAGTTAAATGAACCTTTCTCCTTTGACTTTGGGTTTGGTGTATTTTGTCCCAGCAATAAGAAAAGTAGCTAAAACAATTTATACAATCTCTAATTCTCTATTAAAGTGATCATTCATGTCATGTATCATCTTGGTTAATTCACCAAACTTATTGCTTGTGTATTTAATGTCAATTATATCTCTTATGTGTTCAATGATATCATTTTTGAGCTGGCTGAACATCTTAGTCATATGGTTTTTGTTTCTTCTTTTATTCCTTCCTACATTTCAGGCCTTTATTATTTTTATTTACTCCTCCTCACTAGTGCCCATGTGATCATCATTTAGATAGTTAAGAATTTTTGGAAGTAACTTGTTATTTTATTTATTGATATTTATTTTTTTCTTTCTGGGGTGTATCAGGAATTGAACTCAGGACCTTGTGCTTGCCGGGCAAGCAGCTGTGCCACTGAGTAATATCCCAAGTTCTGATATTTCTATTGTTTGTGTGTGTGTGTGTGTATGTGTGTGTGTGTGTGTGTGCGCGCGCGTGCGCACATGCATGTGTGTGCAGAGGGTCAATAGAGTAGAAAGACTCTATGAATATTATGAAGCTATCTTTGTTTAGTGTTTGCTTCCCAGTGATGTGTTTTAGAATTTGTATACCTCTTCTACCTACTCTGCATAAGACTAGACCTGGTTGCTATGTTTTAAGGACAGAACCCTTATCAATTATATCAGCTTATAAAAATGCAGCTATATATCAGTCATGTACATTAAAACTTGCTTTAACAATTTCAGCCTTTTTTCAATGATCCGTAAATACTGTGATACATTACTACTGAAGGGTTGGCTGAGATACAGAGGGTGATAGAAACCAAAAGGAGTAAGAAAAGGAAGAGAATACATTAGAAAGAAGAGAAGGGGAAAAAGAGATAACAGTAAATGAAAGAAAGAAAAGAGATGAAACTTGATGTTCTTTTTATAACTAGAGTAAAGGGCTGTTGGAGAGGAGGTCTGAGTATTTGTTGCAGCAGGACAAGCGAGGCAGAGACAGGAAAGTGTAATTTGAGCTTCAGTGAGGCTATGAGGAAGTTGGAACCTATTGATATGCTGATAATAACCTTGTTTTGAATCTTCTAGACAGCATTATTTTCGTGATGGTTACCCTGACTTACCCATGAAAGGTACTATTTAGACCAATGCACTCTTTAAATTTCATATAGAGAGAGAAAAGGAAGAGAGATGACTAGAAAGAAAATCTATGCAGTTACAAAAACAAAATTAAAATGCCATCTCAGCTCATTTAAAATGTAGTCTGAGTTCAACCACTGGCCTGTTATCCTCATGTCTGCAAATGGATAAACTCTGGTTCTGAGTGGTTCTGAACTGTCTTCAGGATCTGGCTCTTTCCTGCACTCTGCACTGTGCAGAGCATCACTGTGCCCATAAAGTGCCTTTTCTCCTCTCCCTTCTCAGTTCTCAGCCCACTGCGGTACCTTGATGAGCCTGCTTCTCCTGCCCCAGAGTGAGGAAGAGGCATCTGGAGCCATTTCTGAGGTCTTCTTCCCTCTCTGGGCTGTGCTCCACCGGGATTGAGTTTTGCCCCTGTGGATTTAGCTAGTTGTAAACATTCACCTTTGTCTTATAATCAGACAATTTGAATTGAGTTGAGGGAGGCGAGTACCATATTCCTGGGCTGCAAGTCAGGAATCATTGATTTCTGAAAGTGCTTTCTAGACCTCTGCTCCTTTCCCTCTGCAGTAATCCTCAGGCCTCTGTGCCTACTGTTCATAAGGCTCCGGCTGAGCACAGGACTTCACTTCCTTTGGTTAAACTCTCCCAGGCTCTTCAGTCTCTTCTTCCTCTGTGCACTGCAGAAGTGTTGCTCTGTACCTGCGAGCAGTGTGATGCCCAGAGCTTGCTGTGCTCTACAGCCTTTGGCTGGTTGGCTTGTGGTGTGGGCGCTCCTTGTAGGGGACTGGAGGTATCCAGGCACACAGGGAATTATCTGGTGTTTGGGAGCACAATAAGAGAGTTCCTGCTCTGATGATGTGCAAACTACTTTGCTGACCACAGTCTCAGTGGCTGCAGTCTGTGGCTTGCTGAGGCACAGCTTTCCCAGGGGCCAACCCGGTCCTGAATGATTGCTGAGTCTTTATTCTTTACTTATGCAAGAGCCCACCAGTGTGAGCTCAGTGTGTTCTCTTTGCTGACTTACTGTCTTTCAGCACTTCTGACATCCTTATCTGGGAATATCACACTAGCTGAGTTTTGTCTCCCATAAGGTAGTGAGAATAGGTTAGGAGTTCATTCCAGGCTTTAGCACACTGCTACAACACTGGCCTCTTCCCTCGGGATGTTAGTGGCGTAGGGTGTAAGGGGGCTGCAGGGCAGGATACCCTGCTTCCCTCTCTAACCTCTCTCCACCAGAAACTGGCCTCAATCTAGTGTGTTTGTCCTGCAGGGCAACTTTGTACCTGACTTTGTTTTCCTTCAGTGTTTCTGATGCTTGCACCTCCCTAAAGTACTCAAGAAGCTTCTCACACACCTGTGCATCACGTCACCAATCTTCCATTTTCTCAGAATTTTTTAGTCCTTCTTTGGGACAGTAGAGATAGACACTTTTAATTAACTCTTTTTTGTTTTGTTTTGTTTTGTTTTGTTTTGTTTTGATACCGGGAATCAAACTCAGGACCTTGTGCTTGCCAGGCAGGTGTTTACACCACTGAGCTATATCACTGGCCCTAAGAAAGGCTAATTAACTCTAATTGCCACTTTACTCCTGAATTTTCATAACTACAATGAGAAGTGAACTATTCCTTTTAGTGAGATGCTACTGCGCATGATGAAGGATTTTTCTCTCGCTGCCTTCAACATTGTGTCAATTTGCACTTCCTCATCTTGACTAGGATGTGTGTAGGAGCAGATCTTTGTATTCATCATCTTTAGAGTTCATTGAGTTGCTGCATATGCAGATTAATTATTCTCATATTATTTTAGAGGTTTCAGGCGTTAATTCTTCAAATATGTTTGTGGGGTTTTTGTCTCTCCTCTTCCTTCTGCAAAGTCCACTATGCATGTATTCTTGCATTTAACGCCACTTCAGACTTCTCTGAGACAATCTGCAGTTTTGCTTTTCTTTCTGTTCTTTAGATTACATCGCTGCTATTTATGTCTCTTCAAACTTACAGATTTGTTCTTTTGCCACTTTATGTTACTGTACATTGTATTTCTGACTCCAGAATCTCCACTCGGCTCCTTTGTTTTTTATTTATTTATGTTTATTACTTTTATTGACTCTAGGAGATATCATAATCCACACCATTTAATGTTTTGAAGATGGTTTCCTTTTGTTCTTTGAATACACGCACAATGCCTTTGAGATATTCTGCCTCATCCTGCACTTGGGTACACTCAAAGGAAGTTTCTGATGCACATATTTTCACCTTTCATCGCATTTTCCTGTTCCATTATATTATATTTTAATGTTTGGTTGAAAATAGGACATTTTGGATAGTGGAACAATGGCGATGAGGGAGGAGAAAATTGTTTGATTAATCGTACGTGCTTTTATTTGTATAACTGAGTAACAAATGCGAAGATAACATTATGTAATACAGTAACCATTGTTAATTCCCTGCTATCTTCTGTATAATTTTGTATTTCCTTTGTTGTTTTGTGTTATTCTGGTTTATGTCTGCTTGCTTGTTGGTATGTTTCCATTTTTTGTTTTTAAAACAGAAAATAAAAGATAGTAGCTATTCTAAAACCACATGTCACTGCCCAAGACTTGTTGCTCCTTGTTTCATGACTTGGCTGGTCAGTGAAATCTCAGAGAGCACTGTTTGGGCCCTGCAGTCTGTCCAGCCGTCAGAGAATGCTGGCCCCTCAGTAGCCTCTCCATGATTGTGGCTTCCTGAACTCTCTTAGTTTTGAGCTGGTCTGCCTCTTTGGGCATCACATCCAGCTGTTACTAATTGCCAGCTGATTGTTTTAGTTATGTTTTTCTTGAAAACATGCTGCGAGCATAAATTGCTTCACAATCTGATCCATCTTGAAGATGGCAACTTTGCAGGAGCAGGCTGTTACCTGTCTCTATGGCTTGCTCCCATCACAAGAAGGCACTTGTCTTTCCCCTAGTTCTCTGCTAAACTCCTAGTAAATGTAACACTTTGCTTGGGGCTAGTGCTAGCATGGCACCACCACTCTTCCGTAGCTTGCTTAATTTCTTAGACATAACTTGCAAATTCAACATAAAATCTGTCCCAGTGAAGTGAACTGCAGGCGCATATTTTCTTACCATCTGTCTGATCCAGCGGGCAGAAGAGCTGTGCCGTTGCACATGGACGTGTATACGCTGCAAGAGCGACATTGGATAGGGATGGTGGCCCTTGATCTTCTTGGTTCGGCTCTTTCATTGTAACATTGTCCCTCTCCGTGCGACCTAGAGTAGAAGTAATGAATGCCCCGTGTGCTTGATCTGCTGTGTTTGCATAAAGTTTATGTCTATGAGTACAGGGTTAGGGGATCGGGGGCGGCCTGGTCCTCTTCCCAGAGATTCCAGCTGCCTTTTGTTCTGTACCACAGCTCTAGATTGGTGCTTGGAGAAGAGGGACTCTGATTATCCTGGCCACAGATATCAGAGAAGAGTTTCTTCGACACTGAACTGGATATGGGGGGTGGACATGGGAGCAGATCATAGCTCAAGTGGCACACAAAATAGATTATTGCTTCCCCATCAATAATTAGTAAACTTCCTTGAATAAACATAACTTCACTTGCTGTTTGCAAATATTAGATAGTTTGAAATATTATTTTGCTAATATTAGTATTTTGTACTAATTAAGTTTTTGTTTCACTGGGAGAAATTACTCCAACCCCCTCTCACTGGTTCTGCAAGTGAGAGAGCAAGTTTTGACTGTGTACATTTAACTCAAAGGGCAGTCAAATTTGGGTAAAATAGTACATGGACTGCTCTTAGCTTTAGTAGCAAGAAATGAGTGAAGTTCATATTTCACTCACATTTGTGTAGTAAAATGTGGCTAGATCACGAAAAAAATAAATTTCTGACCACAATCTGAAGATCTCTGGCGCTGTGTGGGGGCAGAGAACAGGGGTCACTTGGGTAAATGTGGACACACTTCACTCTGTTAACACTGCACTATAAATGATGCAAAGGGAACTAAGAATACTTTCTTCCATTTTCATTGCAGTCTTAAGATGCAGATCCATTTCAAACATTCGGGCACCTTACTATAGGTTGTTAGTTGGGCTTGTTGTTTGGGGTTCTGGTCTCATCTTCTTTCTTTTCAATTGATACACAGCCTTCTCAAGATGTTTCCTCTCTAACTGTTACTCTTGATTTGTTCCATGGAAAGCCAAAACTTCCCACAGTCAATGTTTCATCTCCATTGTTTAGGTAGCTCAGCCCCCAATACAGTCATCTCTACAACAGTTGATGCTGGAAACCTCTGCAGTGATCATTCTGCATTTAATTGCATTTGATTTACTTGTGACTGTGTCCTAGTGTTTTCAGAGTCCCACTGGGCCTTCTCAAATCCTGCTCCCTTAGGCAGTCACTGTTATTGATTGCAAAATACCCACTTCTGTGGATTATAATCAATCTTTGATGCTTTGCCACTAACCCTGGCCTCCACTCTATTGACCATGGCCTTCACTTACCATTACTTGAATAACAAAAAGCTTGCTCCTTGAAGCTCCCTTTGAACATAATGAAAGCACAAATAAATGTACGTTTGGTAGTTTCTTTGCCTGCTCCTGATAGGATGGTTTCGCATGTCTTAGAGATGACTTGCCTGAATTTATTGAAACTGTGAGGTGGAGACTTGGCTACAACATTCACTCAGACAACAATTCTCTCTAAAATCTAGAAAATATTACTTTCAGCGCAATAAGTCATAGGAAAGAGGTAAGGCTTCAATTGTTTGTGAATTCCTATTTTATCAAAAGAAAAACTGTACAACTAAGTAAATCTGATGTGTACATTGTGATGTGCGATATTAAGATGACTCTTTGTATGTGGAAATATTTTTGTCAGACCTCAAGCTGTGAGGCCACAGTAACGGGTAGCTTCATTTTCTTGCTATATCAACTATATTACTCTGAGTTGCACTATATAAACTGTCTATCACACGACACTCTGATGGTCTCTTCTCTTCCTAATTTTGTCTTCTTATTTGCCTGAGTTCACACATGGCAACACATTCCCTTCTTGCTGGGATGAAATCCCACTATTCTGCTTTCAGGCTTCTTAGGGAAACCTGGGCCCTCTTTCTGCAGTTTTGTACTATATGCATTTGTGGCTGAAAGTTTTATTATTCCTTGAACACCTTGCATGTCCAGTTTAAAACTCGGTTAAAAGCAGTTCTATAGGCTGCTGAAACACGGAGACAGTAAATACAGGAATGTATCAAGATATCATATTTGATATAAGGTTAAGTCAACTGTCCAAGATCAAATTTACCCCTCACACTTGCCAGAGGAGACAAGGCACATATTTAGTCTCTCTCTGGGTTGCAATTTCAACATTCTAAGGAGTTCTACTTGAAATCACCTTTTTTTCCCTCTTGGGATACCTGAGTATGTAAAGAATTGCTTACATCTTTTTATTATAGTGAAAAAGAAAATCATTTGAAATCCATGTTTTTCTGCTTAATCATACAGTTAAAGAACTATGAAGTTGGTGTTAGTCCTTACTTCACTGAACTTTACCCGTAACCTATTGGCAGCACTGAGTGAGCCAGTAAAGACCTGGTGGGGATAAGGAGGTAGTTCAGAAAGAATTATCATGTGGTACTGTGTTGCATGCAAATATTTTTTCAATTATTTTTGAATTTAGTTTCACTCCATTCTCCAAATGTACCAATTTGTTGCCACATAGGGATGGGCACTACAGTTTGTTACTTGAAGTCATTTCATTTTCTCTTTTGTTTTTAATTATTTTCTTCATCACTCTGTTTTCCTTTAAGAATCTTTGGAGTTCAGTGGCTAAAGATACCAAGCATTAGTACTATTAAAGTTTTAAAAAATTTTGAGTACAAAATTGATATTAAGTTTACAAAGGTGCCTCCAGATGTCTGAAAGACACAAGAGACACATTTATTTCACCCAGGATACTTTCAACACCCAGATGATTTGTGAACTATAAAAACCAGTACTAACTAGCGAACATAGAGAGATAGTTATTTGTTTCTGTTTAAATGAGGATACAATTATCCACATTTGTATTTTATTTCTAAGTGCTACAAATATCAAACAGAAATAGTTCATTTCTGTAATTGAAAAAAGAACACAAAAATATAAAAATAATTTTAAAAACTGAAAGCAGATTTTGTCTGTGAAAGTCCAAATCACATTTTAACATAGACTTTAGACTCTGAACAAAATGGCATTTTATCTTAGGCTTCTGTCTTGACAGTGCTTGCTCTTAGAAAAAGGATGAAAAGTAGTAATGATATTTGAATTACATATAGTAATTTTTGTAGAAAAAAGATACACATTTTACTTATGGTTAAGATCATTAGAATCCTGTTTAAATGAATTTTATAGAACAATTAAAATAATGTATTTATGTTAAATATTATTGATTGTTTAAAAAAATATGTGACTTTAAGTGGCAAGCATTAGTCTCCTTTTTTTTTTTTTTTTCCTGTTTTTGTACCGGGAATCAAACTCAGGGCCTTGCCGGGAAGGCACTTGTGCCACTTAGCTATACACCCGGCCCCTACAAACCTTATTCTAAATGGTTTAAAACTTAATAAAGTTCAAGCAACTTAATCATGTGTGCTACCATTTTATCTCAATGTTATAATTGAATGAAAGAAAATAAAGAGTGAAGAGTTTGAAAAATGTTCTCAATCACTTCTTGTCCTATCATAATAGTTTAAGGTGAGATGTTTAATAGGAAGATGTTTTAAAGTGAGAGGAGTATTGAAAACAACATTATTAAGGAAGATCGGATGTTAGATGATCTCTCATGCTCATTTTTGCAAGGAAATATGGTTCCTGAATTCTGTAAACTTGTCAGCTGTCAGTAAAATAGTGGGGGAAGATAAAGCACTCAGATAACTGTTTGCTTTCTTCTAAAGTGTTGGTTTCTAGCTGTCAAGTACCCTTATTCTTTACAAGAGTAGAAAAATCTGTCCTTTACTTACAAAATGTGGACATTAAATGTGTAAGTATTGTACTTAACTAAAAAAAATTTTGAGAAATTTTTATGAATGTAAGGACTGGCTGCCATGCATCAGGGACGTTTAACTCTATTTTTCAGGCACACAGCATATTGGTTAGGTTTCCCCAAGAGTAGAATCAACAGAAATATGCAAGGGGATTTATTAGTTGGGCTTACAGGATTAGAATGATGATAGTCCACAATAGCAGCACTATGTTTTAGTAAAATCATAAGATTCCCATCCTCTAAAATATTATACTCAGGAAATGAAAATTTCAGACATAATTCATTGTAATACTGGTCAAACACAGTAGACAACACTTTCCCCGTACTAGGGCTGAGCTGGTCTATATGTTAAATGATGGCTTCAAATACAACCAGTGTTTCACATCAAGGGAGAAGGAACTTGGGAAATTTGGAGAACTTGTGCATAAAATTCCTATTAAACTACTGAGCAGATCTTTGTAGCTTTGAAGGGAAATAGCTGTTAAGAGAAATATGTAGAAAGATTATTTCTTGCAAAACAAACAGATTTAGGAAGATTTAGGAGAATAAAGATATTGGGATGCATGTAATATTACTTTGATCTGTTTTTCTTTTCCTTTTCTTTTGATACCTAACTTTCTCCTTCTGCCTCGGGTTGGATATTTTTCATAGCCATGCATGAGGGGGGCAAGTATTATTCGCTCTGTATATATGTTTGAATTCGTTATAGCTCCCTCACATTAAAACATGATTGATATTAAAGGCCATGATTCAGTCTGACCATCAAAGTAGATAGCTTATGGAAATCCCTTTTCTTTCCTGTTTCATCTCTTTTTGCTGTCTTGCTATATATCAACTTCAAAGGGATTTGTGTCTCTAAGGAAATGATGTGTAGACTTGATAAGAACTTGATCTATTACTCAGAATGGAGGTAGTAGATTAACATCACGGCCACTATTAGCCCACATAGAATATTTTAGTAGTAAGTGGCAAGAAATTACAAGATCAATGACTGGATTGAGCGTTAAATATAAATATCAGTTTTTTAAGCTACATTTTGAATTTATATATAGAACAATTTTGGCATTTGTTTAGGTTTTAATTTTTACTCTTTACAAAATTATAGAAATATAGCTATCAGAAAACAAATAAAATAATAAGCCTTCCCAACATACATGATTTTTAGTAAATAATGCAATGGATAATGTACATCATTAATGAGAAGGTGTTTATAAAACATAAAGGAGAAATGATAGAGGTTTCTAGTATTTATCTAGAGAGTTTAGAATATATAAACATGACTTTGGAGACAGATTCTTGAGTTTAAAACTTTTGATCTGATAAACTCTAGGGAAACTTGCTTCATTTTATTTTTATTTCCATAATGAATTCCCATATGAAGTGGATTTTTTTTACTTCAATAGAATTTTATGGAAATAGGAAACTATTCGCTGAAAGCCTATATATGAGAAAGACTTCAAAGGCTAAATGTTTGTGTTTGTGTGTGCATGAGTGCATATGTATGTGTTTATTTGTGCTTACCCATATTACTTCCTGGACAGAAAGAGTCAGTATAAACTATAGAGAAGAACATGATGTAGGCCCTGACAAGGAAATAAATAAATGTATGTAGAATGATGGAATGAATATAATTTTTAAGTGAATAATAACTAAAATTAAAAGTATTATGGCTTAGATCTAAAATGCTCTCCAGAAGTCTTTTGTGTTGAAAGTCGGGTTTGGGAAGGTGACTAGGCTCACCGATGAATTAAGCTATCAAGAGTTCAGAGATTCTGTGGTGCTATGAGGTGGGCCCTGGCTGGAAGCGGTGTGTCACTGGAGGTGTGCCTTTGGAAGGGGGTCCCTCTCTCTCCCTCTTTCTCTTTTCCTAGTTCCCAGCTGTCATGGGTGGAGCAGGTTTTCTCCACCCGGCTCTGTCAACATCCACTTTATACCTCATCACCAGCCAATCACAAACTGGCCTCTCTGAAACTGAGGCAAAATAAACCCGTCCTTTAATTTGCAGCTGCAAGGTATTTTATGCCAGCAACAAGGCAATGATTAATATTGAAAATGAAGAAAAATTGCAATCATGGTATAAAATATAGGAAAGTAGGGATGAGGACGTTGGCACAGGAAACACTACTAAATACATGAAATTTTCCAACTTTAAGAGTTATCTGTGGTTTCTTAGTGATAATTTGTAACTATGTTATCAGTATATTTTTACATTGATTGGACATTTAAAAGACTTTGTATGCTAAAAGTCCCTCTAAATGTGTCAACACAGGCATGAAAGTGCTACATTTTGCAAAAACATTGTTTCTCCTTTGCCACAGCCCTGTACTAACAATAAGAAAGTCACTAAGATATATATATGAGAAATACAGTTTAACGGGACATTTAAATATAGGCACAAATTGTCCACTGTAGATTTGGAGATCCTTAATGTCTTAATAGTTACGTGTTCTATAGGTAAGCTTTATTTTGAAAAACTTAACAGTAATGGATTGTCAATTACCGTATTTTCCAAAATTTTTGTGAAAAGATGCAATTTTAGAGGCACTGTGAACATTCAAACCACTTATAAACAGCAGATAGAGAAATCCTTCAACAGCTAATTTGAATATCAAGCTTGTGATGTGCAGTGCAAGACAACAAGAGAAGTGTCACAAGGTAGTGAATGATTAATGGCCACTTGAGTTCCATTGACAGTAATTGATAAAGGCCTTCATGAAGGAAGAAGTGATCTGATGACCTCCAATAAGACAGAGGTGAACCTGCGCTAGCTGCAGAAGGATAAAGTATGACAAAGGACAATGGAAAGCTTTTAAAAGATTAAAATGCCCTAGTGTAGTTGACCCTCTGTACCTGTTTAGAATTATACTAGATGGTATTAGGTTTATATGTGTTAATTTCAGTAAACTTTATTACCTTGTCAGCTAGACATTAGCATTGACTTTATGGAAGAAAAGATCCTGGATTCTAGGAGTAAATGTTTGAGCCAATGTCGTGTGACTATTGAGTAATAATTTAAATTGTAGTCAGTGACGCCAAATATTGCTTCTGTTTTTGCCATATATCACTAACATGCAGCATATTTAGAAGATAAAGCAATAAAAAGCAGGTAAATGCATCATTTGAACCCTCACAAATTCCACTTATAATACTTTTTGATACTGTCAAGTTTAATCTTTTAGAAGTTCTGAGTTTTCTACATCCCAAGTCTGATCTGAACAGATTGACTTTTCTTACAGAAAGAAAACAGCTCCATGTGTATACTTACATGCGGTATCTACAATAATCAAACGTCACAGAAACAGAAAGGAAGATGAACGTGGCCAGGGACCCCAGGAAAAGGGAATGGAGAATTGTCACTAAGGGTCACAAAGTTTCCATCATGCAGAAGTTCTGGAGATCAGCTGCACAACATCGTGCTTCCAGCAAAGAATTCTTTATTCTATACTTAAAATTTGTTAAGTGGATATATCTCATTCTATGATTTTTGCCATAATAAAAAGTTAAAAGTAGAGAGTCAACATTCCAGTTATCATTACATATAACAGACCTAATAAGTAATTGAAAGACATTTCAAGAAGATGAACAAATTTAATCTTTTATCTTAAAAAATCACAGTCATACTTCTAATCATCAAAAATGGCAGTCACTAGCCACAAATAAAATGTGGATAAATAATGTCATATATCTTTAAACATTAAAAGCTTACATGTTCTATTATCTCAAATTAGCATTAAAATATGTTTATATATAGTCTCAGATATTTAGAATGTAGAAAGCCATGGAGATAAGTTTTCCTAACCTAGCTATGAGGAAAATCATATTTTCCTTAAGTGCATTAGAGAGTTGAGTGTGGAAGGCAACCAACTGAACTGAATTCTAAAGAATGATGAATATCTACAAGGGCTGATAGGGTACTAACTGTTCTGTGTACCAGAGCACAAGAGAAAGGATTGACCACAACAAAAGTAGATTAGATACCAAAACAACAATTTCAATGATTTCTTGTAAGCTGAGTCTGAATTAGTATGACACTGTGGAATACCGAAGAACTCCAAGCCTGAGGTTTTGTGTTTATCCAGGAGCTATTTGGTATAGGCTTCCTCTGGATATTCAAGACCGACTTTGAGGCAGCACATAATAAGAGAGAGAGAGTTCCAATTGCTGATGCAGACAATCCAAATCTCTCCCATTTTCCAATATTTTCTTCTATGATAAACAGCGTTCAAGCTCGCAGGGAAGAGACAGACAATTCTCCCATCCCAAGATCAGGAAAAGTGTCGATAGGAGTAAGGGGTGGATAATATTCTCTGTACCACGCATGGGTTGAGGGCATGAGACACATGTGCAGTGCACCATTCTGTATGACACAGAGTAAATTTAATACTATTGCATAAGGGGCGGGAAAGTCCTCCACTCCAGAATTATTCCTCTTCCAAAACACGGGCAGACTTTGGCTTAAATGAAAAAGAATAAACCCTGAGAAGTCCCGCACCTGTGGCTCAGGCACACAAAACCTCTCCAAGCCTGAGACAGCTAGATACCTTGCACAAAATAATAAGCCAAAGCAGCTATTGCTGGGTCAGGGCAACAGTTCAAAAGCATTATGTTGCATGCACACAAAGATAGGTGAGGCTGAGGGTCACCTGGTGTTCTCCAGAAATCATTATGGATTTACAGATCCCAAGCAAAACAATGTGTGCCAGGAGTCTGCCTTTCCCAAATAAACTACAGAGATTCAGATTTGAAAACTCAAAAGCCAGTGATATATTGTCTACAAAAATTTTACTTTTAAATATAAAGTTATACATAAGAATAAGAACAAAGGATTCACTAGGCAAATGATAATGAAAGGTAATAAACTATACAAACGTGTGATGAAGTATAAATCCAATAAAAATATGACAAGGTCTAAACTGCTTGTTTAATAATAATGCAGTAAATTCCAGAGAACTTAGCAGTAGTCCAACATATGGTCCCTAAGCAGAGCTTCAAAATATGTGAAACAGAAGTAAGCCTAGACAACGAAATGGACAAATTTTCAGATATAATCAGAGTTCAACAATGCCTTTTGAACATTTACTAAAAAGTAGATTGCAAATGAAGTATGCAGAAGATTTGAATAAGCACCATGAGCTGACACTTCCAAAGCATGCCACTCAGTGACAGGATACACGTGGTATATGTGTGTACATGCTGTTCTCATCATGACATACTATGTAATAAAATAAACCTGAGTTATTTTCTAAAAAAGACCAATATCATAGAAATTTTGCTTTTGAGCCAAAACGAGTAATCTCCATATCATGAACAAAATAATACCTGTAAAACATTGAAAATACATAGAAATTAATAGATTTACTTGCATCAAAAGGGTCACAAAGGAAATAAAAATATAAACTAGATAACATCTTAAACTGAGTAAATATGAGAATGCAATGCATTAAAATTAGTAAAATACCAATTAAATAATATTTAGACAGATATAATGAATGAACTAAAATTCAGTGTATTTTTAAATTTAAGAAAACCTAGAGCATGACAGTAAAAGGCATACCACCAAAAAGAATGGAGTAACTGTGTACCAAAAAGAGGAATATTTTGAGTATTTTGTTTTGGGGGAATTAATAACAATGATGTCTTTTTAAAAAAATTAAATATTCACCTCTTGTTAATGAAGCACCTATAGAAATTTCTGTCAAATAAAAACATTAGCGTGTACCATCATCCATTTTATTCACCAAATCTGGTACCGTGCAACTGCTGGCCCTTTCCAATGTTAACATGACTGTGAAATATAAACATGTGGAATTGGTTCACAACATTAAAGCTGAAAAGAAAGTGTAACTGAAAGCATTCATGAAAGAGGACTCCCAGAACTGCTAAATTGAGGAAGTGCCAAGAACAGTGGAAGTGTGTTCAAAGTGAGAGGATGTATTGTGGCAGGATTAACATCCATTTGCTTTTCATTACAATGATTTTTATTTTAAATAATCACTGTAGTTCTTGATCCTATCTCCTAGAAGTCTAAAATGCTGATACCAAAAAAGAAATTTTCAAAACAATCACTTAATTTTTAACTTAAGCAAGTAGAAAGAGTATTTAAAACTAAATCAAGATAAAAAATGAAAAGATTAGAGCAGAACACAATGAAAGTGAAACAAAGAGTAGAGAAGTCAAGTGAAACAAAAATCTATTTCTTTGAAAAGATTAAGAAAATGAAAACTTCCATAGTATATTGATAAAAAAAAAACAGAAAAAAAAAGAATAGTCAATATCACTGAATTATAATGAATGAAAGGGGACAACATACAGACCCAAGAAAATTTATTTTACTGAAAAAATGTGTGGGACATATTTTGTAAATAAATTTGATAATAATGGTACAATTTTTGTCAGGGAATAAAATCTTTGAAAACCACAAACATTTATAAATTCCTAAAGAGGAACTAGGTTTAATGAAAAATGTTATATTTATAGATAAAGTTCAACTTTTAGTTTACAAATTTTCCACCAAGAAACCTTAGATGATATGACTTAGCTAACAAAATATACCTAAGTTTGAAGAAATGATATCATTTTCATACCTATTTACAAAAATAAAAACAATAGTTTCTTATGCATTTTATGAGGCTAGAAATGTCATAATAACTACACAAACAGAGTGCAAAATATAGCTACAATTGAGCTTCTTTCATAGACTTTTGTTCATCAATATGCTTAACAAATGATGTGGTTTAGGGGATATTTTTCAAGAGAAAACAATATAATACAGGAGACCCATATTTTACAAGATTATTATAATAATCACCCAAAGAATGACATACAAAATAGTGCAGGAAATCTGTTCATGCACGATAGACTAAGAATCCAGCTAAGGGACTGCATCCCATGGAAATGTCCTGTGTGAGTTCTACTGAAGACCTAGAGCCCATAACAATGCCTCGCATGATCCCAACCGGAGGTACAGAGCCCACAACAATGTCTCATGCAGGCCTGTTTCACGGATCTGTGTTGGAAGGCACAAAGGTCAGTGGTGGGGTCTAGAATATCTGTGCTAGTGAGATGGATCTGTGCTAGCCAACTGAGGGCTGTGCACTGGAGCCGGGAAGTGACACTCAAAGAGCCAGAGCTCCCCCCAAAGTACCGCAGCTATCTTCAGCAACAATGAGGTTCCGAGCTCCTCTGATGATCAGGAGAGCAGAGTTCCCATCGGGAAAGCCAATGCAACAAGCTTCTTCAGGAGACTGGGCTGTGCAGTATCTTTCCCTCAGGAGCCAGGAAGTGATGCTCAGAGTGAAGTCCAGAGTTCCCCAAAAGTGAACGAAGCCATTGTCAGTGCTAAAAATATCCTGAGCTACTTGGAGGATGAAAACATCCAAATTCATTAAGAAAGCCATCATGACAAGCTCTTCCAAAAGAATCAACAGCTCCTTACAGATGCTATCAGCTCCCAACAGCCCCTCTCAGCTCCTAACAGTCTTCTCCAGCTCTGCCTCTTACGCTGCTGGTGACAGTCCCCAGGTGGCCTCCCACACCCAGCACCATGCCTACTCAGTTCAGCTGGGGGTTACGATTGTTAGGATTGTTTCCTCTAGTTCTGTGAAGAATGCTGTTGATATTGAGCTTGAGATTATGTTGAGTTTGTATGAGAATTTTAGGCCTATAGCTTGCCTGTCCAGGAATGGGAGAGATCTTTCCATTTTCTGATGTCCTCTTCATTCTCTTACTATAGAGTACTATAGTTTTCATGGTGTAGGTCCTTTACTTCTTTGGTTAGGTTAATTCCTAGGTATTTAATGTTTCTTTATGTTAAGGTAAATGGTATTGTTTTCATATTTCTTTCTCATGAACTTCCTTATCAAGAAGAGTTAAGACTCACAAATATTTATTGTCCAAATACTAGAGCACCTGCCTTAATAAAACAAGTACTACTGAACATAAAAGATTAAATAAATACTAATGCAATCACAGTGGTGGATCTTAGTGATTCATGATGGTCTATCTCTTATTTCCAAGCAGTCTTTGTCGTTAGAATTTATATCTGTCTCTTTTAGATAAGACATAGATTGATTAATATTTTATCCTCTCTTAATAGTTCATATGTAGCTAATATATGTGGGACACTTATTTATTATAATTTCTCATACTTTTTTATCTTCATTGTACACTTGTATGCTATCTATTGTTTTAATTTTTTCTTCATTTTGCCCCTTTAAATTATTGCACTTTTCTTAGCTCTTCACTCCTTGGTAGTTTAAAAGTTAACTTCCATCAAATTTTTATATAGAGAAAAGAAGGTAACGTGACACCTTTAATTAGCTTTCCATCTCTGTGACAACTTACCTCAAACCAATCAGACAAAGGAAGACTAATTCATTTTAACTCAGTCTTGAGAGGTTTAAGCTCATAACTTTGTCACTCTGGTCCTTCGGTGAGGCCAAACAGCACAGCAGGGGCATGTAATGGGACGGAGCTGCTCACTTCCTGGCTGCTGGGAAGGAAAAAGAGAGAGGCCGGCCTCTGTTCCAATACCTTCTTCCCTAGCACAGCCCCGGGGACCTCACTTCCTCCCTATAGACTCCACCTCCCAACAGAGGCCACCACCTCCCAGCTGGATCACAGCCTTGAGACCAACCCTTCAACACATGGGCCATCGCAGGACACTCAGATCCAAAGCACCACACATCCACACTAAGTATTCAGATTTCTCGGTAAATTAACAAATGGATTCATTTCTTCTACAGCAGCTGTAACAGATTCTAGAGTCCAGTTTTCGTCACCAGAGGTGAAGCTATTACAAGAGACAGAGGACAGGAACTAGAAGAGCCTTATCTTGTGGTTTAATGTTGCCTTTGGCTACATTGCTGCTATACAGCATCTGACCTAGAATCTGACCTTCCTTGACTTCCTAAACCTTGTTAATGTCTTTACCAAACCCTCCAGCATCTATACATATGGATGCTGCATATAGTCAATTGTTCTTGTTTCTAAAAACTGGTACATTATATTTATATGCGCTGTTGCCTGGGAATAAATTTCTGACTATCCTTTGCTAACATTATAGCATGTCATACTTCTTTTGGCTTTAGTGCTTTAATCTTAAATGTTATTCTCTCTGATACTTATTTTGTTATTCCTGCTTTTGTATATATACTTATGTTTTTGTGATCTCTTTTGAATGCCCTTTTATTGTTAGGCTTTCTTTGACATTATTTTCTTTTCCATGTTTCTTAACAACTACATATAGATAACTTTTGTTAATTAACTCAATTTGCAATTATTTGTGTTTTATTTAGCAAATAAGATCTAATCATATTTAATTCTGCGTCCTGACATGTTTGATTTTACTTCTTGGGTCCGCCAGGAAAGGCTGGACTACAGGCCTCTATGCAGGAAATACAGGCCTTGGGGGCTGTAGCGCATTCAGAAGCTGCAGTATTGAGTGTGATGTAACTGCTGGTGGTTCTGAAAATCCAGCGGCAGGGGCCTAGGCCCTACATTGAGAGAGGACAAGTGAGCAGACAGGAGGCTATAGATGGGCAAACATTACATTCCACGCTGCTTGCTGCGATCATACGGCAGGAAGTAAAACTATCCGAGTGCAGTTCTGCTTCATGTTTATGAAGACACCACCATCCTTTCCTTCTTCTTTTTGTAAATGTAAAACCCAGAAGAAGTACCCAGATGGGAGGCAGTTTATTGTGTACCTCGTGGCTAAAATACCTGAAAGTACTTAGCTCCTATTAGATGTGGCAGTATTTCCCTAGTCATACTTACTGCTTAGAATTAGCTGTGTTATTTCTCTTTCAGCTTTGTATTGTTAAAGGCTGAGAGGAAACCTAAGCCCTATTATCCATAGTAGAGAAAACCTTAATTGCCTATACCTCTTCTTTAAAAGCAATGAGAGTTCTAACAATAAAAATATGAGTTTGGAACAGAGAAGAAGATGAAGATACAGTGGTTTTGCAATAAAGATGATAATTTTAAGACAAAAAATATCCCATTTAGCAGATTCCTAAGTGTGAAGATGCACTCACGGTGCATGTAAAGTGTTTTGGGAGTAGTTCCAAGTATTGTTTAAAGAGGATATTTTTATTTTAACATAAAAATATGTTTGTATATATACATAAGATATAAAAACAAAGTTGGCAAAGTGAAAAGATACCCAGAAAAACACCCAAAGGTGATAGAATATTTTACTTCTTGGTAAAAAATATGAAGGTACAGAAACTGCACAATCTCATTATGGATGTAAAAGGTGCTAATTGTGGACTGAATGAGCAACCAATGAGTCACATTAGCCTGCTTGTTTCCTGTTTAAGAGGATCTCTGGTTTGATTGTCTACTAACATCTGCACAGGATATACTTTTCAAATGTCAGTAATGTAAAGATAAGCATCTTATTCTGGAACAAAAACAGAAAATGCAAATGTTTCTTCCCCTGAAATGAATGCACATTTGTAGATAAATGATATCTGCTATAAAGACTTACATTAAAGAAAATGTTAGTTTTAGTGGATTTTCAAATACAAAGATTAATTGTATCTGATTATGTGTTGTGATAGCTACCTTAACATGTCACTTAACTGGGCCATGGACACCTAGACAGTTAAAGTTGTGCTGGGTGTGTCAGCATGTCTGGATGAGCTGAGCATTCGGATCTGTATACTGACTAACACTGATTCCCTCCAACCCCCAGGATTGCTAGGTTTCATCCAATAAATTGAAGGCCTGAAAGGAAAAAATACTGAGTAAGATGGAAATCCTTCTGCCTGACTCACTTGAGCTGGTCCAGAATGCTTTTTTCTCACTACAGATTGAACTGAAACATACACATACATATACTTACTGAAGTACAACCCGAGAACACTGTACAACCTTAACAACAAGAGATACAGGAAGAGAAAGGACAGTATATAGTGAGGAAGGTTATCTAGCAGTAAAGAAGCACACGTATTTGACACATACACATAGGCATGCACACACACACATGCAAACTAAAGCAGCAATGTCAAAGATGAGAAGAAAAGTACTGATAAAAATCATCTGGCTAATTATTTCATGTATTAAATGCAACACATCAGTGCACAGATGATACAAAGTGTGGTCTAAAACCTATGGTGCCATTACTTTTATACTCAGCTCCACAGCTGATCAGAATAACATAAATTTTCACATTAAATTCTAGATGAAAACTTTGCTTATTTCCTTGCAATAATGGTATCCAGTATCATGCATTTTTGGCTGTCAGTTAAAAAAAAAGTAGAGAAAAGGAAGAGAATATGAAGAAACAGCGCAAGTATCAGAATCAAATCATGACATATCATAAATATGAGAACCATCTAGCATATTTTAAAATGACTTTGATCTTTTCATTAAAGGTTATGATGGAAAATGTAGGCAGCATATAAAGTTAGAGATAAAGTTATCAAAAGTATAAAAGTATAAGAAAAATCTTATAAAACAAGAACTGTAATGTAATTGCCCATCAACAGGGTCATCATGAAACATAAATGGCAAAGAAAAGAATAACTGAACTCACATGAAATTACCCAACATGAACCCTAAAGACAATTTACATGAAAAACAACATACAATGACTATGGGTTAATATACATTGTTATGAAGTACATATATTTGGAATATCAAAAATAGAAAAGAAAATACCATAAAAATACTTACCAAGTGAGGCATGGTGGAGCACACCTGTATTCAAAAGAATGCAATGAATGTTAAAGAAAGTTCAAAGGTTAAAAGGAATATGAGACAGATCAGAAACTTGGATCTATATGATGAATTAAAAATAACACAATGATGCAGCACCCAATTCTCCAAAATATATAATATCAAACTGTTTTATTTACCAAACAACAGAGTTTCTTTCATAAAATATATAATAGATCTTATATGCACATATTCAAATTGCAAGTGGAGACTTATATACACTTTCCTCTGTAACTGATAAACCAAATGGGAGGAAATCAATAAGGCTGTAGATGTAAAAATAATCATTAGAAATCTTGACAAATTAGGCATGCACACAAAAAACCCGGAAGATCTAAAGTTGAGAAGGAACATTGACTCAAATAGGCCTCTTATGGTTCATGTCTGGATGTCCCTCAAAGCCTCTAGTAGTCACAGGGGGTGGGTTTTTCAGGGGTGGCTGAATCTAGAGTTTGTGATTTTTTCATTGTGTAGTGCTGGGATTTAGGTTGTGAGTGCTATACCTGCCCTAGGGTAGGTATCCTGTAAACAATATAAGGGAGGGAAAAGGCTTGCACCTCCCTTTCATTCTTAATATTTTTGCTGTCTTCCATTGACATGAACTGTTGCTTCTCTCAAATGCCACCTGCATTGGAGCCAGCTGATAATGGACTGAAACCTCTACAAACTCTGAGCTAAATAAACCATTGCACCCTTACTTTTGGGTAGCAGGTACTTTTTCCTCAGCAATAGAAAGACAGCCCTTATTGTGAACCATAGAACTAGTCCCCCCATATGTAAAGGTTTACATGATATAAATCAATTTTCATTTAACAACAAAAATAAATAGCAATCCGTAATACACATATACTTGAAAACTGTCCAGAACTGTAAGTTCAATTACACACTGTGGAATTTACTGATAAGTCAATGGGGAAAACTAAAGAGCAATTAAAAACTAATTTGAACTAAATGAAATAAAATACAGCATGCTAAACTGTTGGAGCTTCAGGTAAAGAAATGTTTAAAGGAAAACCACTAGGATTAAATTACTGCATTTGAAAAGAAAACTAACTTTGACTAAATAAATATTGTCTTAAAAAAAGAAAAAGTGATTTGAGCTCAGAGTGAGCAAAAGGGGAGAGATAATAAAAAGAACATAATTTTTTTAAAAAACATGAGTTGATAAATTCAATGAAATAAAGAGCAAGTTTCTTGAAAGGATCAATACCAAGCATGAACTTCTGTCCAAAATGATCAATAAAAAAGACAGTTTTCAAATATGAGAAATAAAAGAAGAAATATCACTACTAATCCTTCAAACATTAAAAATAACAAAAATAATAGTGTTTCCACATGCATGTCTGATTTATCTTATAAGAAACTCTATGTTCATAGGTCAGATGTTGGTGTAACTGAAGTTTTTCTGATACTGTAAAGGGGCATGCATAATCTGCATTTGCAAATCCACAGAACTGAATGACACAAAGGATAAACATCACTATACAATTTTTTAAAAAATCAACAAGGATTTGTTGGATTCCAGAATGAAAGGTCAAGTGTGACAAATGAATCAAACAGTTTTGTAACCATATAGTTTATTCACTCTCTTGGATTGACTAGTTGTCAATTTGCATCACCCAGCTGGGTGTGGGAAGCTCACCTAAGGATTGTTACCCGCAGTGTAAGAGGCAGAACTAGAGAAGAGAGGCTCCTGGGAACTGAGAGAGGCTACTGGGAGCTGGTAGAAGCTGTATGGAGCTGTGGATTCCGGTGGAGGAGCTTGTCATGCTGGCTTCCCTGATGAACTCAGCTGTTTCCATTGTGCTAGGAGCTTGGGACCTTGTAGTTGAGAATGGCTTTGGTTCACTTTGGGGGAGCTCTGATCCTCACTTTGAGCATTCCTTCCTGGCTCCAGATGGAAGCACTGGTCAGCAACCTGGAGAAGCCTGTCTCCTTGGCTTTCCTGATGGGAACTTGGTTGCTCTCATCACTGGAGGAGCTCGGGACCTCACTGTTGCTGAGGAGGGCTGTGGTGCTTTTGGGGGGATTCCTGGTTATTATTTTGAACAATACTTCCTGCTTCCAATGCAGATCCCTCAGCCTGGTAGCACAGATCCTTCATCCTGGTGGCACAGACTTTCTAGCTTCCACCACTGATCTTTGGGGCTTTCCAATGCAGATATGTGAAACAGACCTGCACGAGATATTGTCATGGACTCTAGCCCTCCAGCTGGACTCATGGAAGGCATTGTTATGGGCTCTAAGTCTTCAGCTGGATTCATGTAGGATATTATCGTGGGATCCAGGCCCTCAGCTGGATTCTTGGGTCATTAGTATGTGGACAGATTTCCTGCACTCTCTTTGTATATGACTCTTTGGGTGACTATTATAAATAATTTTATAAAATATGTGTCCTGTATTATATTTTTGCCTTTGAAAAGAAGAAGATGGTTCACTGTTGATCCTCTTGGAGAAGTTTGTCACACCGGTTTTTCTATATGAACTCAGCTTTCCTCATAAGAGGAGCTCAGGTCCTCACTATTGCTGAGGATGGATGTGGTTCTCTTGGGTGTGCTCTGATCCTTACCTCGAGCATCACTTCTGCGCTCTAGTGAAGATCCCTCAGACTGCTAGCACAGATCCTTCATCCCACTGGTGCACTTTCTGGCTTCCAGCACTGACCTTTGAGCCTTCCCAGTGCCTTGATACAGACTTGCATAAGACATTGTTATGGGCACTATCAGCTGGAATTGTATAGGACATTGCCATGGGATCCAGGCCCTCAGCTGGATGTGCTAGGTCACTAGTGCGTGGACAGATCTCCTGCACTGTTTTGCATTTAACCTTTTGTGTATTATAAAATGATTCTATAACTTTTTTGTCCTTTGTTAAATCTATTATCCTGCAAACCCTGACTATAATATCCACACTGAGGAAGACAAGTACAAATACCTTACCATCTAACTTTAGAAAAAAAATGCTTTACCTGTATTCTTTGAGGTTAAAGGCAAAGAAAATCTGTCTAAAATATTTTGAGTTTGTTGATTCCTCTATTTCTCATGATTTAGAAACTTTGAAAATGCTTTGCATGTACATTAGCTTTGAATGAATACACAGAGAATGGGATCCAAGTGTTTACTGCATTACAATTATTTCTAAATAAGTATAAACACTGAAGCACCAGATTAGAATCAGAAACACTTTGGTTTAGTTGGTCATTACATGCAGGATGATGAAAAAGAAATGCAGATGATCATGTATATCAGGGAGAAGAGACATATAATCCAGACATCATATTTTTTGGTATTTACCAAGAAAAACCTGCACAGAAACGTGTATAGCAGCTTTATTCACTAATATAAAACTTTTAAGTAACCAAAATGTCCATCACTATTAAACAGAGAAACTGTGACATATCAACAAAATGCATAATATTCAATTATAGAAACATAAATGACTTCTTGAACCATGGAAAGTTCTGGAGGAATATTAAATGCAAATTAAGTGAGTGACAGATACTAATCTGAAAATGCTACATATTATACTATTTCAACTCTTTGACATTTTGAAAACAATAAATTTATGAAGACAGTAAAAAGATCAGTGTTTTCTAGAGTTGGAGATTGGAGAAGAGATGCGTGAACAGAGTAGAGAGTGTGTTAGGGCCCTGGGATGGCTCTATGTGATCCCACAATGGTAGAAACATGCCATTATACATTCATCTAAGTAGAGTCAACAATACAAGAAGAAGCCCTAGCGAGAAGTGGAGAACCATCCTGCTGAACCAAATCTACTGCTTTCAAGCAGACATTGATAATGAAAGAGTGGGCATGTGTTGGGATGGGATATTTTGGTACTTTCTTCTCAGTTTTGTAGGAATTTAAAAATCCTCTAAGAAAACAGTTAAATGAAACAAACACAAACTTGAAAACACCTTTGAAAATAGTTGAAGACCACTTAACTCACATATTAATGTTGGATAAAGAATCATGAAGACAATTCAATGAAGTTTTTCCACATCAATCCTGTATGCAAACGTGTATAAGAGCATTAAATGCGTGAGAAAAACATTACTAGAAAGTCTTGTGAAAGTTAAGCAAAGTTGTTAAAATTAAAACCAGTGTTAATTACATAATTTTTGTGAATATACTATCGCTATGAGACATATAAATTTAAGAGAAATTCTGTGTGAGACAGAGGTATTATTTTGCACCTTTCTGTGAATTAAAATTTATTTCAAAGTGAAATGTTTAATAGACTAGAAAAATATTTTGTTGAATTACTTTGTTTAATTACATTATCAAATTTACATACACAGATAAGCATTCATCTCATTTTATTTTCAAAAAAGATTCAGTCTTTTTGTTTGCATGAATTAATTTTATCTTTGAAATTATTAATAATTTTCACAGTTAAAAATCACTTCGTTATTAAACAAATGTCAGAAATTATGTATCTAGTCTTCAGTAGGACACTTTTTATGAATCCCTGGTTGATCATTCCACCATTGTTGTTTTCTCTTAATTACTGTTTTGTTTTTTCTGACAATTATTTTATTGTGTAGAAAATTTAGAGTCAGGCAAGGTGGCACATATCTGTAATCCCAGCACTCAGGACACTGAGGCAGAAGTCTGGATGTGTTACAGACCCAAGGCCATCTAATCTACATAGAGAGGCCCTGTCTCAACAAACAAACAAACAAACAAAATAAAAAAGAACAGAAAATCAAATTTCATGATGTATGTTTAACTTTATGTTACCACATTGATTATACTCAAATGCCCATGATTACCACTTTCTTCAAAGTCCACCTATCGTGGTTCTCAAGATGCTCAACAAATACAACAGTCTATAAATATTTGATAATTTCTTAGATATTTATATTGTTTTGCTATAACTAAGATTATTTAAATCAGGTTGTCTAGAGATTGTATATATTTTTAATTAACTTAATTTTCTATTCTCATCTTTTCTCCACATTTTGTCTTGTGCGTCCAAAGGCATATCACAGTGTGGCACAAAGCCAAGTGACCACTTTCTAAAATCTGTGGGCAGTAACCACCAGTATTTCATCTGCATTGTGCGGCATCTGTACCAAATTATGCAACTCGCGTGTTGGTTTAACCAAGCATCATGCTGTGCAGGAGTTATTGCAGATGACACAGCCGAGGCGAGGCACAGCATTGTGTCCACCATTCTGTCTCTTGTCTTTCAGATCCTTTTGTTTACATCTTCCTCCACATTTCTTCACATTCTCCCTTTACTTCTGCATGGCCTCTGCTGTTTTCTCACTCCATGACAAGAATATTGTCTCACTCTAGATTTTTATGAAGTGAAAGTGCTCAAGGTATTGCTTAAACAATTTCAGTTGTCCTATAGATACTGTGAGAACTGAGAAAACATATCACATAGTTAACGAATCAGTGAATTGCTTAAAACAATGTGATGTTTGATAAAATCAGATTTCTCTTTACTCTGGATCCTCTACAGAGATTGCCATGATCACTTTCTCATTGCTGTGACAAAATGCCCTACATCTAAAACTTTAAGGTGGAGAGTTTTATTTTGGGTCAGAGATATAGTCCATGATTTGGTGATGCCAAGGCAGGACCAGGAACTCAGAGAAGCATGATAGAGAAAGGGTGCTTAACTCACAGAACACAGGAGACAGAAAGAAAATGAGCCTACAACAAGACCACACCATTTCAGGTCGTGCCCCTAGGGACCCACCCAAACCAGGCTCCACTCCGAGCAGCATGTCAGCAATAGAGATCACCTTCAAAACACATGATAATTCAGGAGGACATTTTAGATGGTAACTACAACAGAGACTCAATATAGAACAATTTTAACTCTGCTGATACTATTAAAAATGTCTGTCTAATCCATTAATTTGCTGATTTCATCCAAGGCTCGTGGTCTGTGTGCTTTGATGGTTCAGTGTTATAAATTCCAGAACCTTGAGATCCACAATCCAGTAGTTCCAATGCCCATGGGTAGAAGAATATGTGTGTTCCATCTCTGGAGACTGAATACACCCTTTCTCTATGATTTTATCCTACTCAGTCGCTCCACAGATTGGACAGTGTCCATGCACACTGATATGGGCAGGGTTACTGTATTTACACTTCTGGTTCGCATGCTCATCTCTTCCAATGATGTCGTCACAAACACACTTAAAATACTATCTCACTACCTGCATTGGCATTCCTTACCTCTGGTAACATGATGCATAAAATTAACCATCATAAATTTCCTCAGTGAATTCTTCCCTCATAGTTTTCCCATTTTCTAATTGCATTAATTGGTAATTTTGGTAAAAAATAAAGTATTTTGTCAATTAAACAGATTGTGCTTTTGATGCTATATCTAGGAATTCTTTCCCATGTCCCAGGTTCAGAACATTTTATATTTTCCTCTAAAACTTTTATACTTTTACATTTGACATTTAGATGTATGTCCATTTTGAAATAATTATTACATAGCATTGGAAATTTGGATTGAAGTTTAATTTGGGGGTTTGGATACCAGTGTAATTTGTTCTATTTTTTCTGAATGTTAGCTAGTGAAGTTTCTTTGAATTTCCATAAAAGTTGTAGGATAAAATTGTCTTTATCCACACAAAATAATCTTGCTCAGATTTTGACATGACCCGTGTTAAACCTTTAAGTTAAAATGCAGAGAATTAACATTTTCTCTATGTCTATTTCTTTTGTTCATGTCATGCCTCCATGACGTGTTTCCATTTTAGTTACTGTTCTTCCTTCTATCAGCATTTCATATTTTCTACATAGAGGTCATAAAAATGTTTTTGATGGAATTAAGTCTGTTTCTTTTCTTCTTTTTGTTCTTTGCTTTCTTTCTTTTATTTTTCCTAGTCTTTCCTTCCTTCCTTCATTTTCTGTTTCTTTCCTTTCTTCTTTCTTTTCTTTTTTGGAGTGATTATAAATGATATTGAATTTTCAAGTATTTTAAGCCAAGTACTGTATTTACTGATAGTATTTAGAAATACAGTTAGTTTTGGTGCATCGATTTTATATCTTGGGGCCCTGCTGGGCTATATTATTAGAGCTGATAATTTTCTAAAAGACAGATTGTCTTGGGCTTCTTATTTAGTCCATGTTCCCACGCAGGCTGACAATATCCCACTCTGAGAAGGGGGAAGAAGGGTATTTCATTATTCCATTACCCCTCACTGACCCCATGGGAGAAATGCCTTCATGCCAAGCACCCCTAGAGTTTTGGCAATCCAACACAACTCCTCTGATATTTCTCCAGGTAGTAGGGAAAGGGGTTTCCATCGTACCTGCAGATGGGAATGAAGTCTAGAGTTTGAACATAGTGCCCGTTACACTTTCGAAAAGAGGAGCTATTCACTTCTTTTCTCTGATGACTCTGCTGGTTCCACACACAGATGGATGTAGAGCTCCTTGTTTCTCTGTGGCAAGGGCAGAGATGCAGTCTCTCCAATCAGCCTTTCCTGGTAGGGTTGAGGGTTGGAACCCATTTTTTGTGTGGTATTTGACTGGACTATTTGCAAACTGTTTCTTTCTTGGTAGGCTGGCCCTTTACCAGTATTATGGCTAAGAAAATTTTGATGAAGATTTTATTCTTTTTTTTTTTTTGTCTTTTCTTTATTTCTGGATTGCTGGTTACTCTTTAGTGTGGGACATAGCAGGTAAAAAGGTAACCTAGGAAACTTCCTGCTGTGTCATTCATCAGGTCTGGAAGTCCCTGAACAAACTGTTATCTTTGTTCTAGTTTTCATTAGTTGTTAATTTTACAAATAATTTCCTAGTTTTCATTTCTGTTTTCTAAGAAGGATAAGGAAAAATGCGTCTGTAGCATTTTATCAGAAGTAGAAGTCTCTATAGTATGTTTTAAATAAACAATTTATATAAAAGCCCTAAATTATTACAGGAAATGCCTCCCCCAGCCAGTATACTGCAGTTAATAAGTTACCCAGGTAACAGTTTCTGTGCCAGTTCAAGTTGCTTCTGTCCCTTTGAAACAGGTGAACACTGTGAGGCATAGCTGGTCACTATGACATATCATAAGAGTTAATCCCTACTTAATAAGCCATTCTGTCTCTGTATTTCCTGCTTGCTTATCTCATATAAGCTCTAGACCATCAGAGATCAGGGCCTGATGTTTTGGGAATGATCCCCATCAATTCCCATAAACAAATCTGCTTCCAAATCGTGATTGTTGTTTGGTGTTTCTGCTTGCCATAGCAAAATAATATTTGCCTACTGTTCTAAATAACTGAGGGATGACCCTGTCCAGAACTGTGCAGTACTTTTACACCAAGCTGCCAGATGGAAGACCTGGAAGAACGTGCATTTCTAGTGGAACATAATGCCACATCAGAACTGGGGTTATCTTAGTGAGGGGAAAGAGAAGATGGACATTTTTTAAATAATCAGCTGTGTCTGTCACACAGTTCTTTTAACCTATTTTAGTAATAGTTCTTTAGGAGATCACGATGATCTGGTATTAAAATTTTAGTGTATCATATATATAATATGTATGAGTACATATATCATATTTATGCTAAGAACATACACTAAGAATATATATACTTATAATAATTTTGAGTATATCATATATATGTATGTATGTCTGTGTATGTGTATACATACATGTGAACTAAATGAATACAGTACTAAAATGTACATAAAAATAAACTGACATTTTGAAAAAGTCCAAGAGGCCTGAGATAGATCTCTTTTGCAGCTTCAGGAAAATGGTGTTGGTCTCAGTTGGGATCCCCTGACCTAGATGGAAAGATGGAAATGCTCAATGGAAGACTACCTTATGCAAAGCACTGGCCTTCTAAGCCCTGGAAATCCCCTCTCTATTCAAGTGCAGCATGGTCATAAGGGAGGCAGAAGTTGTCATTCTAAGTTTACGAAAGGGAAGGGAACAGTGAATGCTGAAGTGCGTGAAATTTGGATGGCATGTAAGTACATTTAGGTTACATGTAAGTCAATAGACATTTCTGCAACCCTAGAGAACTCTGCCTAAGGAAAGTTGTGGAAATTTGTAGAGAAATTTGGAAAAGAGATGTGAATAAAACAAAGATTGTTTGGAAGATTTACCTTCCTAAGGAACGCTTTAACAACACTGGCTGTGAAGTATGTTTCTTTAAATTTTATTTAGCCTTAATTTTTATTATATGTCATATTACACAACACAATGCATTTAAATGAATTTTACATTATAATAGTCTGTTAATAACACTCTCTTATATTGTGTTTTCAATCTTATTTTATTAAAGTATTAAGTAGACAATATATACAAAAATAGAAAATATTTTGTTTTACATTAAATTAAATTTTTTATTAGCTTACCCCAGTAACTCAGTATCTTTGCTCATGAGTAAACATTGTCTTTTAATTTTTTAAATCAAATTTAAAACATAAATGTCTGTGAACAAGAAATTAGAAAAATGTAACCTGACTGTATGTTCCACTTGCTACAACTATCAACACACAGTGGCTTAAAGAATTAAATGTAAAACCCACGTGCATCTGTATATATTCAGCTTTCCCTTAAATGGTAGTAAAGCTTAGCCTACAATCATTTATGTAGAATGGCAACTTTGTTCATGATCTTAATTTGTTTTGATTCTGTGGAAGATGACTGCAATGGTGTTTGTGTGGAGAAGATGGTAATTGTCACGTTTATCACCTGATGATGTGTTTACAAACAGAAGCAAAATTTTGCTGAATGTTTTTGTCTAGGAACCCAATTTTGCAAATGGGTGCATTTGTGAACTGACATATTTCTCCATTATTTTATAAACAGTATATTCTGACATTGTTCATTTTAAAGCAATCACTTCACTTTCTTGCATGTTAAAAACACTTTTACCCCTCACATTGCCATCTAAACTGTTAAGACCCAGATGAAGATGTGGAGACCAGTCTGCCTCATCACTACCTATGCTGCTGTCAGGACCCAGGAGAAGGTGAGCGGACACCACTGCAAGCTAGGTGAACTGTGTGGAAGGTCCAGAGGACAGTCCTTCCCTTCACTGCTACCACAACTGAAGTGAACCTCCTGGGAAAGCCCAGAAGCCAAAAGAAATTCCAGTAATACAGGACAGTCCAACCTAGGGCGCACAAGATGGACAGGCAGGACTAGTGGCATGAAAAGTCTGAAGGAACAACAGTACCAGCCACAGGATGGTATATTAGGTGAAGCAGTGCTGTGCGTGGGGACAAAGACACACATAATAGAAGCAGGTGGGCAGGGCTTCCCCTATTCTATTTTTTATTGCTGTTTTGGGGTTTTTTTTTCCTTTTCTTTTCTTTACTTTTCTTCTTTTTCTCTTTTCTTTTCCTTTCTCTTTTCTAAAATGCTGGAGAGACCTTCAGCCACAGAAAACTAGTACCATCCCCCATACCTGGAAACTAATTTCACACACTCCCTTGCTTGCTCCTCATTTTGCTCTTCTGCCCTTTCCTTTATCTCCCCATGCACGATCCTCCTGTCCTCCAGTCCTGCTTCTGCTCTCTTTACAGCTCTCTTTGTTTTATCTACTATACTTCCTAAGTCTTCCCACCACAGGGTGAAACCCTCTACCAAGGGGAAACCCTCTGAGTGCAAGTTCTCAATTTATAATTGGTTCTGTTATATAATTGTAGATTTCAATCCTATGGTTTAAGGCAAAAAAATTAATACTGACATATTTCTCAGTTTCTAAACTATGCTTGATGCTATTGTTGATTCTAATTTTACTACTTTAGCTAGGATGTCATATTTGCTGTAATCAATTCTCTCTTCTATGCCAATATTGGGAAGCTATGGGGTAATAACCTCCTCTGAGCACAGCACCAAATAACTGGAGACTAAACCAAGGGGAAACCAACATCCTACTCTTAAATAACTGAGAAGGTAAAATCTTGGAACAGACAACAAGCCAATAATCTCTTACATACAGAAGACATCTCTGAGGGACAGAATTTTCCGAGATAGGTCTTGATGCTAGTGATATGGCTCCCTACTACAAAAACTTACAAGGATAAGCATAGAAAATAAAATAAAAATTTTTGAAATAGAAAATGACAAGACACAGAAGAAAGATGCAGTTCAGACCTACAGTACACTCAGAACAAGTTCAAGAGACTACCAGATAGAAAAAAATGGAAGACATGCACCTGAAATATCTGAAATGATAGTAACATACATAGAAAAGAACTTCATGAGAAGATAGAGGAAATCAGATCAGCAATAATCATGCCATTTAAAAAAGTCAATATTTATAAAAGAATTACTCATAAAATCTAGAATAGAGATTATATTAAAAAAGATATTGATAGAAAAAGGATGGAAACTGAATAATTAATGTAGGAAGTAAATAGAATGCATGAAAAAGAAGAGTAACTCATGAGCAAAACCCATAGTAGGGAAGAAATTTTAAAGATCAGAGGAAAAATGACCAAAATAGAGACTAAGAGAAAAACAGAATTAATGAATTGAAGAATGGATACATCGAATAAATAAATAAAATTGATAAACTTCTAACCATCCTTATAAAAAATAAAGAGAAATTCATGCAATGAGAATATAAATTCTGAAAACATTACAAATCCTGTGGAAATTCAGGAGATCATTGATACTTATTTTGAAGCTCTTTCCTCACATAGGATGGAAAACACAGAAGAAATGCACCAATTCCTAGAAGTGTGTGAATCATTAAACTGAACTAAGAAGATATAAAAATTCTGAATAAACAAATATCAGCTAATGTGTTTGAAAACATAGTATAAAACTTACTAACAAAAAGAAAACCTGGTTCTGTTTGATCCACTGCTGAATTCTAAAAGAAATTCTAAGAAGATTTAGCAGCAGTACTCCTCAAACTCTTTAATGAAATTAAAAGTGAAGCAATTCTCAATAACACATTCCTGGAGGCAAGTATCACCTAATGCCAAAAACCAGAGAAAGACCTAACTAAAAAAGAGGACTACAGACCAGTCTCACTAATTAACATAGATACAAAGGTCCTAAATAAAATACTAGCAAACAGAATGCAGCAAATCATCAATAAGATTATATAACATGACCAAGTGGGATTCATCCCAGGAATGCAGGGATGATTCAATAAATGCAAATAAATAAGTGTAATATACCATATCAACAGAGACAAAGACAAAAATCACATGATCATCTCAATAGATGAAGAAAAAGCTTTTAACAAAGTCCAACACTTATTAATGATAAAAATCCTACAGAAAATCTGGTAGCCTTTACCTCAGTATGATAAAATCCATTAATGACAAATCAGCAGCCAACATTGTACTAAATGGACAAAGACTGAAATCTTTCACTCTAAAATCGGGAATAAGACAAGGATGTCCACCATCAACTTTCCTATTCAATACAGTTCTGGAAGAATTATCCAGAAAATTAGACAAGAGAGAGAAATAAAGGAAATAAATATAGGAAAGGAAGAAGTTAAATTATATTTGAGGATGACATGATACTCTACAAAAAAAGACCCCAAAAGAATCAATAAACAAATTCAGTAGTGTAGTTGAATACAAAGTCAATGCTCAAAATCAATAGCATTCCTATACACAAACAACAAACTCAACTGAGACAGAAATTAGGAAAAAAAAAAATCTTTCACCATTCCATCCAAAAGCAATGAACTATTTAGGAATAAATCTAACAAAGGAAACAAAAGATCTATACATTAAAAATTGGAGTATTCTGAGAAAGGAGATTAAAGAGGATATCAGAAAATGGGAAGATATCCCTTGCTCATGAATAGAAGAACTGACATTGTGAAAATGGCCATACTTCCAAAACTGTTAGATTTAATGCGACCCCAATCAAAATACTATGAGCATATGTCATGGATCTAGAAAAAATATTGTTAAAATTCATTTGGATTCAGAAGAGACCTAGAATATCAAAGGCATTCCTGGGTAACAAAAGCAAGGCAGAAGGCATCACAATCCCTGACTTGAAATTATACTGCAAAGCTAATGTGAAAAAATCAGCATGGCATTGGCAAAACAAACAAAAAACAGACCTCAGGATCAGTAACAGATTAGAAAGTTTGGACACAACTATAAACACTCAGCCACCTTATCTCTGACAAAGTGGCCAGCCATGTTTACTGGAAGAAAGACAGCTTCTTAAATAAATGGTGCTGGAAAAACTGGTTTTCTACATGCTGAAGACTAAAACTAGACCCATGTGTATTACCATGCACTAAACTGAAGTCAACATGGATCAAAGATGTAACTAATAAAACAGAAACACTAAATCTACAGGAAGAGAAATTGGATAGAAATCTTGAAGACAGAGATAGGCAAAGAGTTTATGAGCAAAAATCAAGCTGCACAGGAAGTACTTCAAAGAAACAACTGGGATCTCATCTTACTAAAGTTTTTTTGTATCTAAAGAAATCATCAACACAGTGAAAAAAAAAAAACCCACAAAGTGAGAAGAAATTTAGCCAACTGTCCCTCAGGCAAAGAATTTCTATCTAGAACATATGAAGAAGTGAAAAAAATCAGACCCCCCCCCCCAAATTCAAAGACCCTTTTCGAAAATTGGCATCTAAGATGAATACACAATTCTCAGATGAAGAAATACAAATGGCAAAACATATATGAAAATGTGTTCAACATCATTGGTCCTCAAAGAAATACAAATTAGAACAAGCTGGTTGTAATCTGGTTATAGACTATTTTCCATCATAGTGCTTTGCTACTGGTTCCTTGGTGAACTGATACTGTTTTTACACTGTGGGTCCTGTCCCAACCAACTGACATATCACTCCAACTTTAAAAAGGGGATCTAATGCCATTTTTTGAGCAACCTGCACTAGAAACATAGTTACATGATTTGCAAATATTATCTTGTATACAACCTGATTAATAATTCTAGCAGAGATGTAAGATTTTTGTCCTCTTTTTAGTGATGTTAAAAACAAGGTTTACTCAAGTTGTCACTTTTTATTTATATGGTAAACATTCATACATATTGAGCATCTTTCCTTGAACAGTTTCATCCTAAACCAAATATCTCTGAAATTGCACTACAAATTTCTGGCATTATTTAAAGATTTAAAAATAGGAAGGTGTTGCAAGCCAGAATTTCTAGCAATGAAAATTCCACTTAAAACAATTCTTTTTACTTTTCATATGTATTGTTCATTTAAAGTAATTTTAAATACAACTAAAATAAATGTATCATAATAGTAAAATTTATATAAAAATTTCAAGGAGAAATGTTTGTGGAGATTCCTATATTGTCCAATCTATCTAGGTTTTAATACATCAATTCACAAAAAATGATTGTTCTTCTTACCCAGTACATTTCAATATATATATCACGTGATATATTATGTTTAAATAATGATTTTGTGTTTAATTTCTCTAAGTCCTTTCCTTCTTTGTGGAAGCAGAGGAGGACCAGGATGGATCCAGTTCCTGTGTTTCTCAAACAGCTTGAATTAGGTTGACATTTTCAGTTCCCTTCGAGGTTTTAGATAGTTCTCCACTACAAATGGAAAGGGGAAGCTGTCAGGATTTCTTCAGCCTGGGTGATTGTATGTGGCCACAGGTGAATAGTGACCCCAGGTCTGGTCACTGGTGTCCTGCTGGGCTTTGGTGGACTCTGGATTCCCCTGCACATGATTTCAATCTTATGTCCCAGTATCAGTCTATAATTGCTCTGATTTCATGCTATGTGTGTAAGAGAAACAAAGGTAACCGAGGATTTGTAGAAAAAATAACATGGTTGTTACATTTTAATTCTTTATTCTCTTTAAAATAATAAAAATAATAATAATAAGTAATACACTGTATTTCACAGCTTTTGTTTTGTTATAACTGTCCTTATCACCTCACAAAAAATACAAAGAATTTTTTTCAGTAAACTATATATTCTTTTTTTTGTACTGGGGATTGAATTTAGGGCCTTGTGCATGCAAGGGAAGAGCTTACTTTCTGAGTGACATTCCTAGCCCTGGCACTGTTTAAACTGTATCTCATGGTAAAAATGTTACCAGATGGAAAAGATCACTTACGTTATGACCACTGCAAGTACATTTGGCCAAGTTTTAAAATTCACAAAACTTACACATGTGAGTGTTGGTCTCACTTTGTTGTCACTTGCACTTTTGCCTTGAGGGAGGCATTAGTGATGCGGCATATAACAGGGGCTACACTACCACTAAAACACAACTGCATTCCCGTATTTCTAAGCAGAGAGCCAAAGCACAGGAACTCCTAGAAAAGAAGGAAAGCTCCAAGCAAAGAAGCATAGATGGTTACTAAGAATTGTTTTGTGTCTTTCCCATTGTGGCAATTCCAGTTTTGCGACTCACATGGGAAGCTTTATAACTTTGATGCTGTTACTCTTTGGAGAAACCCTGACTTTCTGACCAGAGGAACCCCTGTAGGAGTTCTTCCTGTAGGAGGATTTAGTGCCATGCTACAGTCTGTGCAAGAAAGAGATTTCCTAATTCTTTTGTCAACCTGTGAAACCCCAGGTTCACACCAGACCTATGGATGTGTAAAAGAGATCTTAAGCATCATAAGAAAGTCTTTGACAAGGGAACTGGAATGTAACTCAGACCTAATCCCACTGTATATGCAAAAGGGAAACTCAGCATAGCATAGCAAAACCTCTTCATGTACAATGAGACTGGAACCATAATTCATAGAACATGAGGTAAAACTTTCAGTCTATACTCCTTAAACATAATGATGTTAGTATTAGTAACTACATAAAATGAAAATGTAAAGAGCAATCTAAGGAGAAGTATCATCTGATGGGATAAAGAATAAAAAATTGAATGATCTATATACAAGAATCTCAATTATAATATAAAGGAATAGATAAACTAAAAATAAAATGTCATAAAATTGCATAAGTTGTAAATATCAATGTAAAGACAGATGGAATGGCTATATTAATGGGACATATTGTTGTGTAAGACAAGAGATATTATTAGAGATCATAAGATACCTTTCCTTTATCAATAAGCAGAATATAAGAAGATGTAGTTCTTCAAAACATGTTATTATTTCCAAATATACGGCCCTAAAATACAGAGATGTAGAATAGATAAAGGATAAGTTGCTTATAATGATCATTATTACATAGGTAGGTGCTAAATGATAATTTTCTGATTTTCACATTCCTGATTCATGGTTGTATAACACTGTTCTTTGAACAAATTTTCTTTTCTTTCTATTTACTTTGTTTTCTTTCCCTCATCTCTTTTCTTTCTTTTCTGCTTTTGTCATTCATAACTTGTGGATTCTAGTATTTTTCAACAAATTAAGCAAAATTAGAATATTGAACCATGTTAATTTTTATGTCCAAATTACCCTCATTTCTGTCATGTCTTTTGGACATATTCCTATGCTTCAGGGAGCATTTTCTTCTTCCCCTGAATAAGATGTTCCAAGGGAAATTCATGCCTAAACACTATAAAAACTTAATCAGAAATTTAATTTTTAAAAAGTTGAAATCTATGTACCAAAATATAAAGTGCTTTTAAAACAAAATATGCTTATATTTGTGCTCCTATCTTATTAATAAACCCTGAATCCACCCATTCCTAAATTACACAATTATATTTTCATTATCCAAAATCTGAGCTTTAGCTTCAGCAAGACTGATGGGTTCATCCATGTCATGTGCCCTACAGTGAAAGTTGTAGGAACTATTACACCATTACCACAATTACCACAGCACCCTTTTAAAGTGTTAAGCAAAAGATGACAGTTTATAATTCTAACATGAGCTGGGGATATAACTCAGTGGCATAAGCACTTGCCTGGCAAGGCTGAGGTCATGAGTTCGATTCCCAGTACAAAAAAAAAAAATTATAATTCTAACATGAAAGATGGTCCGAAGTAAAGTGAGAGAAGAACTGCTTGAAACTTCCTCTTATCTAAAGATTTCTTTGAGTGGATTGAAGTAGGCTCCATGTACTCGCTCAGAAACAGAAGTGTGTTCAAAATATTTAAGTTTACACTTTAGCATGGTTATGGTGTTATTTCAAGCCGTTAAAATCATGCATTATCTTATAGGTTAGATCTAAAATGTCCCCAGCAGTCTCTGTGTTTGGAAGAGGAATTGATTACGGGCCACTATGCTGCGGCTGATGCTTGTACTGGTGAGTTCAGTGGCCGAGTGTGCTGGCAGGGAGCGCAGCCGGGCTGGCGTGGGGCGCTCGGGGGTGTGACTGGGAGGCGTATTCTGGCCCCCACCTCCTCGTTCTCTTTCTGCTTCCTGGCTGCCATGGGCTGCGCACCTGTTTCTCTACCAGGAGCCCGTGTCAGCCTGTTTCTGTTGTGGAGGCAGCTGACCACGGACTAGACCCAGAGACAAAGTGAACTTCTGCTAATATAACTGTCAGGTATTTTGTCTCAGAAACAGGAAAATGACAGATATATTTAACATTTGTGTTCAGTTTAATCCTAGCGCCCTTCATTCCAGCATTGCACCGTGAATCAATCACACTCTCTAGATTTAGCCACCTCTGAAAAGGCCCCATCTAAAACTACATAGAGACTTTGGCAGGTCATCTAGATACCAACCACACAGTAGTTTAGTAGTGACCTATTAGCATAGTATTGATGAGGCTCTAGATTCAGTCCCCAGCACGGCCAAAAAATTTTATTTGAGGAAATATATTTATTATATTGTTTGATCCTTCATAAAACAACTGGGAAGTATTCTTTGCCAGTTTAAAAATACATCTTTTTAATTTATTTGTGGTGATTTTGCCTCGAATGAATTTTTTCTATTTGATGTAAATATTGTGCTGTTCATAGCTGGGTTGTAAGTTATAATAAAAACTATCTTTGAATACTAAGATTACTGAAAAGAGTACACAAAGGATTTCTGGCTAGGATTTCCTGTCATATATGCTTTTACACAACCCTTCTTATCTGCGTGTAAAATACTTGATGAAAGATGTGACTTTTTTTAGTTTCTCAATTTTGAAAGATTTAATTGTCCTTCTGTAATTTTTAATAAAGTACTGTGATTATCTATACTAGAAAACATAATAACTGACCATTTCATTCTATTTATTCTTCTACCATGATTGTTAGAAAAGTTCTGTTAATTTACATACAATATTTCACAGATAATGAAACAAAGGTAGAGTATTTATGTAATGTGGCCAAGTTTATCCATGTGATGAGGCTAGTCCTGAGATGTAGACCTAGGCAGAGGAGGCCAAAGTCTATGTGCTTTTAACCATGACAAAATGTTCCCTGGAAAACTATCCCTGTTAATTTGCGAATGTTTTGTTTTCCAATAATTAGGATGTTCCAATTCCATTGGATGTATGAATAAGTTCTATACGTATGCCCATGATCCCCAGCTGAGGAATTCTGTCTCATCTTTACTACTTTTAGAAATTCTTCCCTCCCCTGATATGGCTGACTGAACCCAGGACTCACGCTTCCTAAGCACATATTCTACTACTGAGCTAATATCCCTGTATCATTGTTTTAGCAAGAAGAGGAATCTCATTTTCCTTTTGGTTGTTTGAGATGATTGGAGACAGGAGAGAAGGTGATGCTGGGCATGTTGGTGGATTCCTATAATCCTAGCACTCAGGAGGCTGAGGCAGGAGGATGACTGCAAGTTCAAGACCAGCGTGGGCTACAAAGTGAGCTTAAGGCTGGCCTGAACTCCATAGTGAGATCTTGTCTCCAAAAGACCAAACAGAGAGAGAGAGAGAGAGAGAGAGAGAGAGGTATTCTGTGATGCCATTTTAAGTCAAGCTGAAAAAAGTTGAATAATTTCCACTTGGCCACAAAATCTTGAATACTTAAAGTAGAATCGGTTTATTCCAAAGCCTTTGCTCATTCCACTTCAACATTATTCTATGCTAAGAATAACAACCTTGCAGAAGAAAAAGAATGACTCTTTGGACATGAAACCACATTAAAATAGTATATAAAACAAAATTATAATTGTACATCCTGTCCCACACATCAAAATGCTAATCAAATTAAAATGACAAAAATCATTACTTTGCGGAATCTGACAGACAGATAGGGAAGTCTTTCTATAGGAAAGAAGGAATCCATGGCTAGAGAGTAAATGCCATCTGATGCCTTTAAGACCCACATTATTCTTAGGGTGTATTACGACAGCACAGAGGGCACAGGGAGCTCAGAAGGGAGTCTATACCCTTAGGTACCTTCTCAGAGCCCAGACATTCAAAGGGTTGTTCAATTCTCATAGAACAGGAAAACTTCAAACAAGGCCAGAAAAATGTTGAGACATTTTGGGAATTTCTACAGCATTATGTACTCAAGTAATCTGTCATCAATAAGCATATGAAATCTCAAGCTTTTCTCCATTAAGGTTTGCAGTTCAGATTTAGAATATGTATATTATGTCTGAAGTTCCAAACCTAAAATTTAAATCAATGAGATCCTGGGTTATGAAACCTCTGCAAGCCTAAAAAAGTAAGAAAAACTTTACAGAGAATGGCTCCTATGCCAGGAACCATTACTAAACTTCAAAGAATTACCCAGCTTCAGGGAAAATGAAGGTCCTAACAAAAATGAAATCAGAAATAGATACAAAATTCTATTTGGAATATGTAAAAGCACAACCTACAGTAGACTTAATGCACCAAGAAAGAGAAACAGGCACAAGGATGGAGGACAGATCATTGATAGCTGACAGCTCATTGATTAAATATTTAAATAAATGAAGACAGCAGGATCTAGAAAAAAGGAATAGGACATCATCTGAGAGAAAAGTTGAAATGAAAATGAATCAACTAGAATAGTTGCAAAAGAAAATGAATTAACTGAATGTACCAGATTTACTTTAAATTTATTAACAAATGATGATACTGATTTGGGGGAAATGTTGCATGTGAAGACATGTTCCATGTGAAGAGATGGAATTTAGGAAGAAAAAGGTTAAGTGCACGAAGCAAGGAATCAAAAAGCCAAGAAAACTGGCACTTCAAAGGCACAAATATTTCTCATGGATTATCTATGTATCAGCTCTTACAAAAATTCCTTATAATATTCAGTATTCACCAAACTGCTTCTGAGTACAAACTCAGCTTGTTCATTTTCATCAAGATCAAAAAACATGGTCAAAATCACCTTGAGGTTGGAACTAGATTGATACACATTTTTGCACAAGGGCAATTGATTCATTTCACTGAGAATTCTAAAACTTATTCTTGTGATCCGAACCATAGGCTCAGGTTGCATCTCCCATTATGATATCTTCAAAAAGCTGGAATCTAAAAGGGAGTGATCTCAATATTCCAATAAAATTGACAGATGTTCTTTTGCTCAACAGTTAAAATGTACATAAAATAAATTTTAGTCACTTGCCTCTTGTTAAAATCTGTTTCTCAAATGCTTTGAAAGGAACCATGGTAAAGACCTGTCACAACGATTGCTGAGATGTGACATGCTGTTTCCCGAATTGAGGATCTCTGCTTTTCTAAAGGATGACATATACAACAAAATTCACTGTTTCCTTTTTATTGTACTTTGTAAATCATCCCACTAAATTTCAGTATTAATTAGGAGTTTTTTATTTTTACCTGATTCATCATGACTAGCTTACAGGAGAAAAAAGTATGAGGCATATCAAAAAGCAAAAGAATAGTTTGAAGAAAGGTAGTAAGATCAGTTTCAGACATTAGCAGAAATCTTTTAGATATTTCAGACTTGAAATTCTAAATATTTATGGTAAATATATTATGGGCTCTACTGGAAATTGTGGACAACACATTCAACAAAGGCGAGTAATATAAAGAGATGGTAACAAAAACTCCCAAAAGTGGCAAAAGAAAGCCTAAACATCAAAAGCATTTTAATTTCATAGTGGATATGGACAAGAACCACTGTGCTTTTCTCAATTCCTTATATATTCTAGGTAGAAGTCTTTTGTCTGAGGGACAGTTGGCTAAAAAATTTCCCACTCTATAGGTTTCCTTTGCACTCTGCTGATGATTTGTTTAGACATGCAAAAACTTTTTAAGATGAAATTCCAGTTTTTTATTCTTTAAATTACTTTCCACACAGCTTGGCTTCTGTTCGGGAACTATTTGTCCACTCTGTGTCTTCAAGAATTCTACCTATTCTCTCCTCCAGCAGATTTACTGTTTCTGTTTTAATATTTAGATCTTTGATCCATTTTGATTTTAGTTTAGTGCATGCTGATACAAAGGGTTTAGTTTTTGCCATGTGGAAAGCCCTTTCCAGCACCATTTATTAAAGAGATTTATCTTTTTTCCAGTGTATGTGTTTGGACCCTTTGTCAAAGATAAGATGGCTGAGTGTGTTTGAAATTGTTTCTGGCTGTTCTACTCTATTCCATTGTTCCTGGTCTGTTTGTTTTAGTTTTATTTTGCTATGCTATATTGTTGTTATCACAGTAGCTTTGTAGTATAACTTGAAGTCAGGGATTGTGATGTTCCCTGCTTTGCCTTTGCTGCCCAGAGTTGTTTTTTATATTCTAGATCTCTCCCAGTTCCAAATGAATTTTAGGAATGTTTTCTTTAGTTCTGTGAGGTATGCTCAATGTATTTTGATTGAAATTGCGCTAAATCTATATAACAATTTTGGGAGTATAGCCATTTCATTATGTTGTTTTTTCCTAAGAAGATCATATAAGGAAGTAAATAAATCAGACCCCTTACATTTAAAGACTCAATGCAAAAATGCCCATCTGAAATGAATAACACTTTGCAGAAGAACTACAAAAGGCAAATATAGACATAAAATGTGTTAAACGTCACTGATCATATGAGAGATGCAAATTAAAACCACACTGAGATTCCACTTCACCCCAGAAGGAATGGCCATCATCAAGAAAACAACCAGTAAGAGATGCTAGAGGAGCGGTGGGGAGAAAGGAGCCCTCTCCACTGCGGGTGTGGAAATTAGTGTGGAGATTCCTCACAAATATAATTTGGAGTAATGATCCATACATTAAAAAGAAAAATCTAAAATCAATAATCTAAACTTCTACTTTAAGAACCATAAGAATGAAACTAGACTCTACTTCCCACCAGTTGCAAAAAGCAACTCATACTGGATTTGAAAATTAACTATAGGACCTGAAACTATGAAACTACTAGAAAAGTTTAGAGGAAAATGCTTTGGAATGTTGGGCAGGAGACCAGATAGTGAAGACTGAGCCGTAATTGACCTCCTCTTCAAGCAAGGAGAGAGAGGAGCTGTGCTCCTTTGGCAGGCGTGTGGGCCCATTGCAAGTTCCAGGGAAAAGTCAACACAGTTGAGATCCAGATGTTCACCTGGTCATATACGATAAATAACAGGAAGTGGGCGGATCTTGTGTTATTCTGCTTGATGATGTGTCTAGGTGACTAAAAAGAGGTGAGCCAAAACCTCAAGGCTCTTTACCTAAGAGAGGCAAATTCTAAATGATTTTTGTGTCTTTTGGTTTGTCATCCTGGTCCCCAGCCCATCCCGTGGGGACAACTCATAGGCTGGTTCTTGTAATATTGGAATGGGTAGGGCTTTGGAGATAAGACCTCAAAGCATCAGAAGCAGATACAAAATGGGTAAGTAGTAATATATCAAACCAGAAAAGCTTTGCTCAGTGAGGAAAACAATCACCAGAGTGAAGAAATAGCCCATAGTATGGGAGGAAATATTTGCAAATATGTATCTTACAAATGGTTTCTATCCAGCATAATCAAGTAACTCAAAAAATAGCAGAACTGCATGATTAGTAAAGCTCAATTGAAAAGGGATAATAGAACAAAGGAGTCCTTAAAATATGACACAAAGATGATCAAGTCTAGGAAAAAATTCAACATCACTCATCATCAGAGAAATACAGATTAAAAACAAGGGAAGATATCACATTACTTAACAAGAACAGCTATTACCAAAAAGGCTAAAGACAATAAGTACTGTGAGGTTATGAAGGAAAGAAATTATTTTCACATTGTTGGTAGGAGTATAAATTAGTACAGCCATTGTAGAAAATAGTGTGGATATTTGTAAAATAATTACAACTACAAAATTATCCAGGAATCCCACTGAGTATACACCGAAAGGAGATGAAATCAATATGTCTCAGAAATAGCTGTATTCCCATGTTCATTGAATCATTCAAAGTAGGCAGGAAATGGAAACAACTTAATTGTCAACTAATGAATACATGAGAAAAAATGAGAACATGCCAGCAATGGATGGTTATGCAGCCATAAAATAGGTGAGATTCTGTCATTTGGGAAAACATGGGTGAAAACTAAGATTATTAGGTCAAATAAAATAAAGCAGGCACAGAAAGGCATACTGTGTGATCCCCCTAATATATGGAATCTAAAAAAAAAAAAAAAAAAGAAAAGATCTCATGATAGTTCCTAGGAAGCAGGGCAAGTAAACAGGAGGAAGTGACCATTAGAGGCCAATCAGTGAATCCTAGATTATAAGTAGGAGTAAAACTTTGGATACATTATTATGACACTGTAGAGGTTTATAGATAATAATAGTGTACTGTGTGCTTCAACAGTCTATAAGAAATGCTTTTAAATGTTTTCATTGTAAAAAAATTGTGACTAAAATTACATAGGCATGTTTAGAGCCATTAAACATTACAAAACATATCGAAACAACACATTACGTACATATATGGAAACAACACATAATACTCCATTCATAGATACAGTCATTTATGTTGTCAGTTGAAATATGTTTAATTGTTTAAAAAGACAGATAAGGAAAAATTTAACTTAAAGAAAGCACCAGAGAAAAAGACAATATCAGGAAAATGGAAATAAGTAAATACAGAGAAAAATAACAGAAAAAAGGCTAATTCTTTAAAAATCTTGATAAAATTTTAAGGACTTAATTAAGGAAAAAGACAACAGTGATAAAATTATAACATCAAAACTCAAGGGAAGGTTATCACTACTTATCCTATTGACATTTAAAAAGTAATCATGATTCAATATGTAAAAACACTTAATGTAATCCATTATATCAATAGACTAAAGAAAAATATGTGTGATTATATTTACAGATAGAATATATTTGATAAATTCCAAGACTAAATCTTAATAAGAATTTTGAATGATTTAGGAGCACTTGTGGAATGCATCCCAACTTGATAAAGAACATCAACAAGAAAACTCTAGCTAACTTCATATTTATTTATTTAAAATAAGATCATCTCTTCATAAAATAAAGAATAGGGCAAAGATAACCTCTTTCACTATGTTTAGTCAATGATGTTTGAGGTACTAGATAATACAATAAAGGGGAAATAATACAAATTTTATACAAACAGGTAAAGGAGACATAATACGGATTATATTCACAACTGAAATTATTATCTTTGTAGAAATTTTCTAAAAAAGATCAACTAGAACTAAAGCAATCATAGTAAGTTTACAACGCACAAGATTAACATAAAAGTTGATCATTATCCTAAATACTAATACTTCAGTTAAAAACTGAAATTTAAAATTAAAAATAGCATTTTCATAGCACCAAATCCAAACAAAAAACATTAAATCATTTATGCATCTAATAAAATATATATGAGACCTACATGAATAACACAACAAAATTGTTATGAAGGAAAGTAGAGTGAAAGAAATTTAAAAATGAAAATTAGAGGGAGAGTCCATGTCCACACACAGGCAGAAAACATTACGATCTCATGTCTTCCTTAATTGAACAATGGGTTCAACACAGTTCAATCAAAAATCCCAGGAAATTATTTTGTGGTTATTTACAAACTGGTCTTAAGCTATATAAGGAAAGAAAAACAAAACTTCTAAGTAACCAACATAGTTTTTCAGAAAAATAAAACTGGAAAATTTACTATGCACACCTAAAATAAAACTATATTCAGTAAAATCATGTGATGGTGCAGAATAAATAGATCAAGAGAACAGATTGAAGAACTCAGAAATAGTGGTGCATAGATATAATTAACAAATCACTAACAAAGAGAAAAAGTCACTGCAATATAGAAATGGAGACGTGAAGCCTTTTCAGCATATGGTGATAGAATAGCTGGGCAGTCATATAGAAAACAACCATGGGGGCGGGGTGGTTCTCAAATGAGAGAGCAAATAACTCAAAGATATTAACAAACCATCTTGTGGATTGGGAGGCCTAGGAGTCAAAAATTTTTCAACTAAAAAGTAACTCAAGTTATTTTCAAAGGTGTATATTACACCACTTAGGCAAAACTGGCTTTAGTGGTTTGGATTGGAAAGTGCAGGGCACCCAGAGTACACACTAATGCTAGTAGCTAATACTAATGAGCTCTAACCAAGCCTAATCAAAAATAAAGGTGGGGGAGTTAGGTGTACACAGCTCAAGGATTTATTCATAAAACACCAGACAATGATAAGGAGTTCAAAAGAAATTTGGGGGCTGGGGATAGAGCTCATTGGCACAGTGCCTGCCTGGAAAACACAAGGTCCTTAGTTTGATTCCTAATACCAAAAGAAAATAAAATAAAAAAGTAAAAGAAGAAAGAAAGAAAAAAAAAAATTTGGGAAAATGACAGACGTATAAAGAGAAAAGACAACTCTAGATCATAGTATATCTCTTACCTAGTTATACTGCATGGCTCGTTGATAAAAAGATGCTCTCTTTTTTATTAGATTTTAAAAAAATTTGTTTTAAAAATAAAAGAACAAAAACATATTAACAGACATCCATTTATAAAATAGCACAAGAACAATACGAGCAGTACTGAAATACAGACAAGGTGATAGGAAATTAACAATGGTTGTTATATTGCATATGGGTGTTTCAAAGTGATTACTCAGGAAAACAAATAGAGACCTGCAAGATGGATCAAACAATTAATAATTAACTGTTCCTTTCATAAAGTGATAGAAGTCAGTAGTACAACTATGTTAGCTATCATGTGTATAAATATATCATTTCCCCTTCTTTCTTTTCTCTTTTCCCTCATCCCAGTTGCTCTTTACTGTTGAGGAGTTTCCTTTTGTTACACAATGTCTATCATACCTGATAATTTTTATTCACCCTTTCATGTTCTTACACTAGTGAGACAATACATTGCTTACATTTAGGGGCTGGGGTATAGCTCAGTGGCATAAGCACCTGCCTGGCAAGCACAAGGTCCAGAATTCTTATTCCCAGTACCAAAAAAAAAAAAGAATAGGGTGATAAAAAGATTCTCAATTGAAATTGTACTCACCTCCACATAAAGGCAAAGGGCCTCCAGAAGATGTAAGAGTTAAAAGGAAACATTTCCCTTACCGCTTCTCAGATGACTGAGGAGTCTCCTGAGGATCCAAGTAAATATATGTGTGAAGAATCTTTGAAAATTTCAGGCGATACTTTCAGTCAAATGAATCAATTGTTGGAGATTTACATTCACCTTCGGATGGACTCTGGAAAATCAGAGCATGGGAATTAAGACTGGAACTTTAATGGTAAAAGTGACATGTGCAATTTCTCATCTGTATTGAAAACAAACTCACCAGTATCATTCAGCTACCTCAATTTCGTCCTCAGAAATCTATGAATGATCTTCCAAAGGAAAACAGAAACTGGCAGATAAAGCGGATGAAGTAGTCATCCCAGACAAAAAGCAAGCTGAAGGTGCAGCTGAGGAGACATCCCACGAGAAAAGCATTTGCCTCTTGCAACATCTACAGAAAAAGGTGGGTTCTAGCTACATCCTGTGCCCAGGAGATTCTCAGCAAAGTGAAAAAAGAATGTCAACAGGTTTATGTTCAACTTCAAGAAATGCTGAAGAAAAAGAGCTTCAGCGAGAGGCCCGTCTGGTGGCAGCTCTTCAAGCAGGAAACAGCCTGCTGTTCATGTCCAGATGCATCGCTGAGACTCGCAGCTCCTGAGAGACCTGCTCACCCAATCATCTCCAGGAAAGAACTGCATGGAGTTTTGTCCTCTTACTGCAGTCATTTTCAAGCCTTGGGCACTTCAGCTGCAGAAATCTCTCTAAGAGGGACAATATGCGTAGTAGAAATGTCTGACTTTTCCTGCATCAGTGGAAAACCTGAATCTGTCAATCTTACCAATGTAAGAGTAAGTCTAGTCCATTCTTCACCAACCTGATCATGAGAAAGGGGACCCAGCTTCCCATTGCTTGGCACTGGAGCACACCCCTGGCCCTCAGGAAAATCCAGAGCACTAGATCAGGCTGGCCCTCAGCAGAAGGTACACACAGACCTGGACGGAAGCCCGGATCTCACAAGCATGGAGGACCCTACTCACCATCCAGGACCTGAGGGCTGCTTTCACCTCCAAAGGGGTGAAAGTCCTAAAGCAGAGAGAGATGGGTTGGTGGGAACAGGGTAGATAGGGGATCCCAATTCCATTGTGCTGAGCTCTTCTGAAGGTGAAACACAGAATAAATGTAACTGTATTTAGGAGATGATTGTAATGTGGAGACATCTATGAAGAATAAAAGGAAAACTTATACAAAGGGTATAATGGAAGAATGTCAACCTCTTTTTTAGCTACCTTTGTTATGTAAATTATAATACAACATTATGTTAAATTTACCACAGTTTTTTATGATTTAAAATTAGTTTTCTTCCCTCCCTCCACATGTCCTTATTTTTTTTAGTGTGTTTGATATTTCCCAATGATAAACTCTGTAGTAGTAGATGACTTTCCACCTGTGGAATTGCTCGGCTTACTGGTCAAATCTGTTGTTACAACAGTTTCTTCCAAGCTTTTTGATTGTTGTAAGTCCAAAGAATAAGCGATGCCCTCTTTGAAGCCTGGAGTGAATGCCCTTCCTGTCCCATTGCCATCGTTTGCTATGACATGGCTGCGTGGATGGAGTAGACCCTCAGATCTAGATCCATGCGAGTGAAGTCCTTCATTTTAGAAAGAAATTATAAAAATAAATTTTAAATTTTGATATATTCTGTTTTCAATATTTGTTTTTGAAGAAATTTTAAGTAATATTAAATGGAAGGTACTGTTTGTCCTCCACTGAGAAGTTTGGGACAAGATTCGACTTCTACTTGCTTTACTTTAAGCATGTCATGGAATTTGGTTTATTCCTGTCTGCAATTTGACTGTAAGCATTCTAACACTTTACTTATTGAACATAATAATTATGAACCTTATAACTGTAGCGATTGCAGCAATGATAACAGTAATTTGCAAAGGTATAAAGATTATGAGCATAAGTTCCAGTAATCAAAGCTGAAGAAACCCGAGCTGTGGGAATCTTACCTAAGTATTTGGTTAACATTTGCATTAAAATGTGGCCCGATGGTACAGGTCTGTAACCCCCTCACTCTGGCCTATAAGGTCTTTAAAAGACAGAAAACTCTTGGCAGACTGGTGCAACCACTGTGGAGAGCCGTTTGGAGATTTCTCA